>ML297498.1:29417-47875 GCA_005239495.1 Nicotiana undulata
CCCCCCCCCCCCCCCCGCGCGCTCTTCCAGAATTCCACCGGGGTTTCGTCTAGCCCCATTGCTCTGTCCCTGCACATCTTACGCATCGCTCCTTCCACCTCCTCTACAGTAATCCGCCTCCGGTACCAAAAAGCATGCCGACTCTCGGAGTGCTCCAACTCATCCAGCACAATGTGTATATCCCCCTCCTCATTCAACAGTTTATGGAAATATGTCTGCCACCTTCTCCTAATGAGTGCCTCATCCATCAATATTTTACCATCCTCGTCCTTGATGCACTTGACTTGGTCTAAGTCACGGTCTTTCCTCTCCCTAACCTTGGCCAACCGGTACAACCTCTTGTCCCCACCTTTTCCCTCAAGCTCCTCGTATAAACGAGCAAAAACTGCGTTCTTAGCCGTCGTAACTGCTAACTTTGCCTCTTTCTTTGCCTTTATGTAACACTCTCGATAAATCCTTTTTTCCTCCTTGTTTGTACTCTCTACTAGCTTCAAATAAGATATTTTCTTAGCTTCCACTTACCTTGAACCTCTCCATTACACCAGTCCCCTTTATGACCTCCAGGAGAACTCTTCGTGACCCCTAAGACCTCTCTAGCAGCTACCCTGATGCAATCCGCCGTCATTGGCCACATACTAGACGCGTCCCCATACTCATCCATGCCCTCATAGCCAATAATTACAATATCTAATTGGACAGAGTGTTCACATATGGGTTTCAGGCTCGATATTTGAGGCCAGTAGCACCATGCTATCCTGAATTCTTGTATGTGTCAGTTTTATTATTTTACATGTTAATTTTATAATTTTATATGTTTGTTTTATAAATTAAATAATTAATTTTTATAATTATACAATATTTAATTGGACAGAGTATTCACATATGGGTTCCAGGCTCGATATTTGAGGACCAATAGCACCAAACTATCTTTAATTCTTCTATGTGTTAGTTTTATTATTTTACATGTTAGTTTTATAATATTATATGTTTGTTTGTAAATTAAATGATTAAGTTTTATAATTATACAATATTTGATTGGACAGAGTTTGTGTTTGATCTATCAGTTATTTTGACGTATTTTTTAGTATAAGAGATACTTAAACTACAGGGATACTACGCTAAAAGGCTCTACAGTTTATTACGCTAAAAAGACACTATATTACTAGTCTTTAAGAAAATAAATAATCTAAACTAGATAAAAATAACAATACATTTTAATCACAAAACATTCACAAAATACATATAAAACAGTAAAAGTAATTTATTAACATTTTTATTAACAAATAATAATGATTTCTCAATTTTTACATATTTTTTTAGAACACTAATATCTTAGTCCGGATAAAAATACATACCAGTTTAATCGCAAAAAAAAAAACACAAAACAACATGGAACACATTCTAAACAACTAATATGCATTATTTATATGAGTTTCGACGTAAACTAAATCGGGATACCTCAATTTATGTTTTTTGGAAAGTTGAAGAATTGAAAATTTGAGTCTGAAACAAGCAACCACGACGATAGAAGTCTTGGCTAGGATGTGGGACCAATACTCTTTACTTTTCTGTGGGACGGGTGGGGTCCGTTGAAAAAAAAAATTTAAAATGGGGGGGAGCTTCTATTTTTTGAACGTGGGGGAAAGGGAAGGGGACGACTACTTATGTATGTATAGTGCGATTTATAAAAGCGCTATACATATAGTGCTTTTATAAACTGCGCTATACATACCTGTCTAATCAGCTTCCAAGTATAACGCATTTTACACTGGCATTTTATATATAACGCTCTTTTAAAGAGCGCTATACCTTAATGTTCAAAACGGACGTTAAAGTATAGAACCCTTTAAAAGGGCGTTATATATAGATATGTTACTCTCTTTTTTTTACACTTATACAGGTCTCACTTGTCCAAAAGAACCACTATGATTCTGGACTCGGGTTCAACTGTGTTAAGTCGAGGCCCTGGGATAACAGTGTACAAACATTCGTGTATATCTATTTCTTTCAAAAGTGTTGAATTTTGGCAAAATTGCTTTCATGTTGCACTGTAAAATTTTCCAACCTTCTCTGCCCCCACTAATTAAACAACTCTCCTAGTTTCGTAATGCACGCAATTTTCTATTTTTCTATTATTGATTTTTCTCCTTTCTTGTCCAGCTATATTCAACATACCAGGTCAAACAGTCATGAAATGCATTATCCGAACCTCCTATAAGTTGTTATGTATCTCTTCTGTAGCTTTTCTCTTAAAAAAATAAAGAAAATGAAAAAAACAAAGACAAAATAACATAGCAAAATACTTACACTATATGTACTCAACTTTTTAACCAAATCAGTGGGTATTTGCCCCCTAGAGAGTAGAGAATACTTTGACATTTGACGGAGGCGGATGCACCCTAGTCCAAGCGGTGTCATCTGACACCGCTTCTCTGAAAAACTTTAGTTATTACACATATAAATATTGTGCAAAAGGTATAGATATAAATCATATGACACTGCTGACAAAAGATGGCGTCTGTGATGGTCAAGCGCCTCTCTTGCAATGTAGGTCTGCGGTTCGTACGCGTTGCCTTTGCATTTTTTTTCTTTAAAGCATCTTTTGTTTTTAAAAAAAATAGAACTGTGTCCTCTTCCGTGAAGCGTAACTACGAAAAGTTCTCATCCTCTATAACTTGTAATTTCTAAGTGACAGGATTTGATGGTGTTGTTCATCTCTATCTCTTATATCCCATATTTATTGTAGTAATTTTTTTCATCACTTTAAATTTCGACACCGCTTACAAAAAATCTTGCGTACGCCCAGCATTTGAGTATTTGACGATAACAAAAAGATTATTAACTTCAGCACGTACAAGTTTAACCAGAAGTACGAATGAAATAAAATACATAACTCAGAGTTTATACATTACGTTAGCTTTGCTTCACACTTTGTTTCCCCTTTAGAGATAACTCTAATTTGTTTGACTTACTTGCTCTTCTAAGCAATCAAAGAAAAAGAATAGTTTGACTGTGGGGATGTTTCCATTAACGGTTTAATACGAACTTTTGAAACGACAGTATTTATTCATGTAACTTTTGTTCCAAAAAGTATATTTATTAAGGTCTAATTACCAACGATAATAACTATGTCTCAGTATCAGACAAATTGATCTAAGTTATGAAGTCACGTATCATTAGTTGTTATAGTCTCTAAGATCAAAAAAATTACAAAATAACGTTATTATTTTACTTATTCTTTTTAGTATCGTGCCAATCTATTTTTTGAACAACTTGCCTAGTCTAAAAATTTAGGCCGCCCACGTGCAGTGTAGGATTTACAGTATACAATGAATGAGGCCAACGACCCCAAAGTTCTTCCTCACCTAATCCCATATTCATATACCACTTTTGTACTTTTATAACTTTTTTTGGTTATAAAACAATAAATATGATTCCTTCAACGTAAGAATAGTTATTTTAATGCATACATAACTGTATTAATTATGAGCTCCACATTTAAATATGTTATTTAGTCATCATTAGACCCAAGTCTTTCTTTTAAATTTTGTAGTCATGTAAATCTTTCAAAAGTATATCTTCGCGCTCATTTATATTCTTGACGCATTAATTTTAAGGTTCTCTAATGTTACCATAGAACTTTTTATGATTAATACACCTTTGTGGTTCGATTCTTCCTGAGACCTCACACATAGCGAGAACTTAATGTACGGACTTGCCTTTTAAATTTCTTATAATTACCACCATATTATCTTTGATTTAAATAATGATGGTTCCTCGTGTGGGAAAGTGGGCCCTTAACCTTGGTTATTGGAAATACCTGCAAAGTTTTATGCATAGCCAAAAACTTTGAGGATATAAACCTAATAGTCCTATCTTATTCAAACTTAGCTCTTATTGCCATCAGTTCTTGGAGATTCAGGTTTTTGGTTTAACACTTCTCTTTTGACTTATTGTATATCAAAGCTAACAAAGCTCCTGAATTTATTTTATTTTTGTGGTACTCTCCACGATACAAATTCACCTTTACATGTAGCAGTAGTCTGTTGGAGTACCGCCCACCGCCGATGTAAATTCTATTATTTACAGGTTTTGTGTAAAGCTCAATCTACTAGCGGCACTGCTAAATTAGCCTAAGATCAATTTACTTTCTTATCCACCCATCATATCTTGTATTTTGCCGATGGAAAATCTGCTTTAGAGCGTAACACCTACCATCACTCCACCCCCCACCCCAAAAAACAAAAAGAGACTGTTTTCCTCGAGAAAAGCTGTAATACAACTATCCTGTTTGAACTTTCAGTAACTTAAACTGCCCAAGTGAAGGCAGGGCCAGAAAACTAAGACGGAGTGCTTTCTAAACTGTGAATAATTAGTAATTAAATTAGCGATCAATATACTTAGATATGAACCTTGGTTTAATTTCAAGTCTCGGGGCAACACTATTAATTGCCAAGCAATCTGCAAGCAAATGTAAAGAATGCAAGTAAACCAACATTCTAAATGTGATGGGAAGAATCTACCCTGTCACGATTAGGAAAAAATGAAAAAGGAACGAAAAACAAACCATGCAAGGAAACAGCAACCAAGTAAAGATATGGGAAGCGAAAGAGACAGCTTTAACCGAGAATTCAGAGATCTAAAACTCAAAAAGAGTTGCCTATAGTTGGAATTCATGTGCCAAAAAATGTGGTATTCTCGTTTTATAACTAGGAAGTTACATCTCTCGTCAATATCCAATGAACATAGAAAAGCTCCTAGAAACTGATGCCGTATATTTTAAAATCTCTTTAACTTCAACTCTCATAAAAAGATAGGAGCCATCACAAGGGTTATTGTTGCAAGCATTTTGATTAGCACATGCAGAGAAGGTCCGGCTGTATCTTTGAATGGGTCTCCTACCCTGCAAACACAAAAGAAATTGTAACTACTGTGCAGCACGGCCCGTGTAATTTTGTTAACTTAAGAGAAGACCTATTGTCATGACTCATGAGAATTTAGAACAAAATGAATGCATGTAACAGAGCTGCATCAATGACCTGTGAGTAATACCACTCTGCAAACACAGGAAACTATGTTGCTCGGGTCCTTCAAAAATATTGCCACACCCGTGTCGGATCTTCCAGAAATATTTGGAAGATCCGACATGGGCATGGCCCGTCATTCTAGAAGAATCGAAACAACATAGCTTGAGAACATATGAATCATCTAACAACACTTACGTGTCTCCTGTAACTGCTGCTTTGTGGGTGTCGCTCCCCTTGCCTCCAAGAGCGCCTGTTTCTATGTACTTCTTTGCATTATCCCAGGCTCCACCAGCAGTGTTGAGGAAAAGAGCCATAAGAATACCAGAAACCGTGGCAAACATCAACATGGACGCTACAACTTTAGCCCCAAGAAGAGGATGTCCCGTGTAGTAGCCCAAAATGCGGAAAAGAAAACCTGTACAGAGACCAAGATGAACACAATAGACTCAAAATTCTATACTGAGATCAAAGAAGATTATGAAAACACAAACTTGAAAGCGCAATTAAGAATTAGAATTTGCAGGTACGTGTGCACAAAAGGAGAATAAACAGATTGCAAAGAATTCTCCCTCAGATTATACTTATAATGTGGTGGAGGGCGCCAAAGATAAACTACAGAGTGCAGAGACAATAGACGACTAGACGTAACCTAACAGGAACGATGAGAAAATAATTGACATGTTTCAGGTAACATATAGTACTGTCACTGCTGAGGAAAATAATAAACAGAGAATCACGCGATGTGGTGAACGCATAGAATTTGGACAAGTGTAGATGTTTCAGCAGAAAGACATGCAAGGTAAGATTTGTACAGATGTAGATGCTCACTGATATGAATATCACTTAGTGATTAGCAAAACTCCCATTTCTCAGTGATACCTCACCTCACAACACCCCTTTTGCAATTCTAAGCTAGTTGTTACTTTGCAATATCAAGTGGCTAAGCTTCCACAAAATGAACATGTGGGAATAATTGAAAACACAAACAAGTAATAAAAGGAAAAAAAAAGATAAATAGGACCTGATGATGTGATTCAAAGAAAGTTAAAGTAGCAGATAGTTTACCCAGTTACTCCACATAAAATGCAAGCAGATGCATCTAAGAGCACATACATGAGAAGATTAACAAACTGATTGAATAAATCCATGACAAAGATTATATCAGAAGGCAAATTTAGACAAGACTTAAAAAGTTCAAACAAAGAGTTCTGAAGGACCAAACACGGTTGACCTAATAGCGATACATTTTATCAAAATACAGTGATAACAACAAATCCAAAAGCTTGCAATAATTCTAAAGAAACCTTTGCTCAATTGGCTAGACAGCGATATGCAGTTTATGGGTTTTTGCAGGAAAACAGTTATCGTAAAGCATGAAGAAAATGATTAACGAGTGCAAGACTCACCAACAGCCGTGGGGGATATGATAGCTAGGGCTCCAGGTTTAATCATCTCCCTCAAAGATGCAGACGCAACAATGGACACACATCGACCATAATCTGGCTTCTCCTTGTAGTCCTGCCACCAGTAAAAGCAACATCAATTAACTTCAGTCTCTCCATGAGAATTCTGCAATGCAAGTAAACCTTCTGGAAGGTAACACTACTAACCATGATCCCTGGCCTCTCAATAAACTGTCTTCTTACTTCATTGACTACTTCTTGAGCAGTTCGACCAACAGCCGAACAGGCCCATGCACTGAACAGAAAGATGAGCATAGAGCCCAGTAATCCCCCAACAAATACTTCAGGTATCGCTATGTCAACCTGCATATTAATTAAATATTGTTAGTCCTGCACCAGAAAGTTAATGTAATTAAAGAAAAAGGCCAACTAGAAAGTCAAAGCAATTCCGTACCTGCTTGAAGGGTTCCTGAGCAAATGCAGCTACCTCATCCATATAGGCACTGAACAGAAGAAAGGATGCAAGTGCTGCAGATCCAATTGCAAATCCCTTGGTTGTAGCTTTCGTAGTGTTCCCAACAGCATCAAGAACATCAGTGATCTCACGAACACTCTCAGGCTGTACACAAAAAGGCTTAGTGAACTAACCAAGCCAATAAAAGATTAACAGGGGAAAAAAGGCATGACCTAATGCTTTAGCTCAGAAGCATTAAAATCACCTGTTGGCTCATCTCAACAATTCCACCAGCATTATCAGCTATTGGACCAAACATATCCATGGTGAGAACATATGCTGCAGTACTAAGCATTCCCATAGTTGCTACAGCAGTACCAAACAACCCCCCAGTTGGGTTTCCGGCCTCGTCTGTCAACCCCGAAGTGCGACCAAGCCAGAAAGCAGAAACAATAGCCAAGCTTATGACAAGGACAGGTAGAGCTGTGGATTCCAGACCTAAACTAACACCCGCAATTATGTTTGTTCCATGACCAGTGGAGCTAGCAAGGGCTAAGGTACGCACAGGCTCGTATTTGTAGTCAGTGTAGTACTTTGATATCCAAACAAAGGCATAAGCAGTTACAATTCCAACCAGACCGCATAAAGCAAAATTCAACCAAGCAGAAGGTGCCTGTTCAGTATATAGTAACCACCGTGTGGACTGCAAATGCAATGAAAACTATTAGCAGAGAAAACATACACGGAAAGTCATGTAACTAATAGGAGAAAAAATGGTGGATAATGTTCCAAGGAAAATAAAACTTTACCAAACCAAATGTCAGAACAGCTAACAATATTGTCACCGAGTACCCTTTTTCAAGAGTTTTCATGGGATCTTCTACAGTGCCAATTACTCCAGATTCCCTTTTGTTCCGGATAGAGAATATGCCAACAGATGATACAACCAGGTCGAAAGAATGAACAACTAGAGGAAACAGAATAAAGCCAGATGGATCTGCAGAGGAAATCAACATATATTAGATAAAACAGAAAACTGCAAGGAAAGAGCAGATCACATAGGAGGCATCACATATAATGAGATCATTTCTAGGAACAGAAGTATTCAGCTACATCAAGAGGAAAGATAGTCATCATTTAATATACATATATTTCTACTAACTAGTCGTTCCTGAAGCTCATCAAGCAGTACTAAACAATAAATATAATAGGCAAAGAGATGTAGTAATTGTTGAGGAAAACATTAAGAATGTTTTTGTTACTTTTTTCCTGCATTACGGATACATCTTAATTTTTTTTTCTTCATAGTGCTTTTTTTACTAAAGCCCATACTTTAACTGTACTTTGCGCTTAAAGCCCCAATAGATATGGAGCGTTTTAAGCTTTTCGCCTTTGAAACACTGCTAGTGAAACAAACATATAACTAGCATAACTGAGAATCATGTTCTGGGTGAAGTTCTCTACTTTTTGTACACAAGTTGAATGCGGAGATTTTTCCTACCACATCAATAAATCACCATCGAAAAAGTTCTAAAAAATAAGCCTTTAGAGGTGGGAAATTGATGCAGTTTCATTCTGTCTGGTGACTACCATACAACTACAGCAACTATGCCTCAACCCCAAGCTAGTTCATGTCGGCTTCATGAATCCTCACGCTCCTTCCCACTCCATTTGGATGCAAAATCCTCACTCTCTACTCTCTACTATAGTTAATAAAAATACTAAGAGCTCATTTATGGTCCCTGGAGTCCGCAGTTTCAATCAACAACACACTGGGGTAATAATAGCCAATTAAGCTAAGCTGCAGCTGTTATCCAATTTAAGATTAAAAAAACTTAACCGTGGGAGAAACAACACTGTAAGACAATTATCGTTACAAGACCTTTTCTCCCCTGCGCTATAATTGGCAGCATCTCCAACAGTTTTGTCAAAGGCACACATTCGTGCAGCTTAGCAGTGCTTTGGTGAAGGCACTAAGTTGATGACAAGTGCATCTTACCCAAAACAACCCACCAACAGCTCTGTGCTCACTAAATCACGTGTTTAATTGCATTTGCTCTCAAACACCTATAACTCCACTGACTTCAGCGCTTTTGGGGCTTTTTGGGTTGTACAGCACTGATCTACAAACACTTGATGTCTCTCATTTGCAAACATAAGCAGTTTCATCTCACAGTACCACACCTATGTTACAAAATTCCCTGTTTCATAATATTTGGATTCAAGTGCAAGGGTTGTCATATTACATTCGTCTTTGTGATACATTCCCACCAAGATTACCACTCACCTTCAGAACCAAATTTCTGCAGCAACTTAAGTTAAATTAAATCAACTCAAGTGTGAGTGTCAAGCTACCTTCAATTTTGCAGTGTTTAGCCATGGTTCCTCCAAGTATCATTGCACTAATAATCTCCGCGGCAATACTTTCGAAAAGATCTGCACCTCGAGCAGCACAGTCACCAACATTGTCTCCTACCTTACAATAGGAAATTTATAAGGTTAGCATTAGACACATCAATTTGAAACCAAAAAACAACATTATAGGTAGTGAGAATCTCCAGTTAATGAATTGACGGAGCAGATATCAATACTCCATAATTCCTTTTATATGTCTAATATTTCGCAATAGCAAACTTTTCTCTTTTTCGTATATTTCTTTTTATTTGGTGCTAACATAGCAAGCACAAAGCTAGGATGTGAAACAATTGATAATAGGGGCCTCAAAGAAGACAGACATTCTTCTTTAAACTCCAAGAAATTTCTCTAAGGAGATAACTTTCATGTAGAAAAATGAGAATCACTTGTTCTACTCAAGCACCAAGAGATGTTTGTATCTCACAGTTTAAGTACTGTTTAAACTTAAACTTGGGATTCCACTGCATTAACTAGGTGCATGGTGCATAAAGTAGAACTTAATGAGATCGTTCATACAACTTCCAGCTAGAATACATGACAGAAATGCCTATTGCTAATGCATGATAAACACAGAAGTTCGTACAAGAAAATGAAAAAAAACATCAAAAAGAGAGCAGATTAATACCAGATCTGCAATTACAGCAGGATTGCGTGGGTCATCTTCAGGTATACCCTGCTCTATTTTTCCGACAAGATCAGCTCCAACATCAGCAGCCTTTGTGAATATTCCACCACCCAACTGAGCAAAAAGGGCAACAAATGAAGCTCCAAAACCATACCCAACAAGTAGAAGAGGCACTGCATAAAGATGAGAAGTCATAATGTGAACTAGAAAACAGACATTCAAAGTCAAATGTACATCTTAGTGAAACAAAACAATGTGAAATGTTAGCAGATTTTACTCACAATCAGTTGACTTCATTGCGCCAGGTGAATCCACCCCCAACCACACATACAAAATTGCATAAAGAATAGCAACACCCATTACAGCCATTCCAACGACCACCAATGCTGAAAATCCACCAGCACGTACAGCTATCTACATCAGAAAGATCTGAAGTCAATTTCTACAACAGATGAACTTAGTGTTGCTCCTGTTGAGCATTATATTAAAAAGTGAAAAAAAGAACCTGCAGAGCCTCGCGAGCCGACCGTCTTGCTGCACTTGATACTCGAACATTAGCACGTACTGACACCCACATGCCAACGTACCCAGCAACACCAGAACATAGAGCCCCGAAAAGAAAAGCAGCAACAGTAATATAAGCAGATGTTGCCCTACATCAGCATGGGAAGTATCATAAAGTGAACTCAAACTTTTCCTGAAAGAAGAGAAATTATCCAACTCAAAATCTGCCATTACCTGCCTAAGCCAGACAATTCTTGCTGAGGAGTTGTATTACGGAATAAATATATGGCAAATATAACCAGTCCAAGCAATATTGCCATCTTGGAGATAGTCCCATACTGAGTCCTGAAGAAACCTTCAGCTCCATCACGTATTGCATCTGATATCTAGCATGTTACATAATGAGCTTAAGACTTTAAGACTACATAACATATTGCAAGAAAATAGGAGCAAAATCATGACTGCAAATCCAAGTTTCTGCATGTTGGGTGCTGCCATCAATATCATCAAGCTTTACCAATTTATTTACGTTGAAGTTCCCACATCAATGGAATAAGAAAATTTTGCCTTCAAAACCACTTCTCTCTGAAAATCTTATGGCTATGAAGGATTCCAAGGTCAGGTGGCGTGTAATCTAGGAGCATGGAGAATGGAAATGAAAATGGCGGGAATAGATCATTTTTTTGGTTGGCAGGTGAAGGTGACAGAAGCAAAAGCAGAGGTAGTCACCATGCTGGACCTCCATGGTATCCTCTGCAATACTCTAGCACACAACTTTAACCCTTGAAACAACCACTCGTACATGATGATCATGGGCTAGCCCAAACAATGGAGCTCCTTAACCACGATTAAGGTTTTGGACACAAAACCATTCCTGCCTCCCTCATGGCATTACCCAACAACTCTATCCACCTCTATCTTCCACCCAAAAATTAACAAATGAATAAAATAAAAGATGAAAAGGAAAAGATCTAAAGAACAACAAGAGCTAGACTCATTTAGTTTACTGCATAAGTCTAGAGACCCATATCAAAAGAAAAATATGATCTAGTATGATATGAAAAAACATTGTCCCAACTTTCTGATCTACGTGTTAGAAGCAGAAAAAGACAAAACAGGACAATTTTGAAAGAGAACTTAGAAACTGATCAAGAAGATTGTACCTCGGACATCTCAGGAGGTCCCTCATCCTTTGCTAGCACCCACTTAGTAAGATAAATCGATATAAAAAAGCTGATGATACAAACTGAAAACACAAACACAATGATCGGCGAGGTACTTGCACCAATGTAAAAGATAGCTCCAAAACAAACAAGCAGGAGCACCAAAAGAACGCGAACATTTATCCTCATGAGAACACGAAAAATCTGCATGAAACAGCAATGACAATATTAAAACAAATACTTAGAAAATTGAAAAGCAAACTATGAAAAAAGAAGGAAATTAAATTATGCTGTTATCCGCTGAAAGAAGCTTCTTATTCAACAATCTTATTTAAGCAACAGTGAACAACTACAACGGCTAATCTTAAACAAGCAAGTGATGAATAACTGGTTTCTACAGAAAGAGGAGGCACTGCTGGTTAAAAGTTTCAAGTTTTTGTATACTTTTAGGATGCTGGTCCTCCTCATTTATTTTGCATTACAAAATTGTAACAAGCTCCCCTGACTGAAAGCTAGTATCATCTTTAATTTTCAACATGTTACTTCTGATGTGGCACAACTATTTGTGCTAGATTCAAAGATCAGAGATGTTTACTATTAGACAAACAGGTCGAAAAGGGGACATCATTTACGTTTCTCTACTAATTTAGAAATATAGACATGAGCAAATGAATGGTGAATAACACTTTAGGTAGAATGACTATAACCATGAATTACAGATTGAGAACAGAGGTACTTATCATCTGCTTGTCAAAAAAGATCATTTAATTCTTCGGCAGACAATATTTAATGAAACATAGTTCTCTTCAACAGAGACCAGGGTATATAGCATGTATAACATTGTGAGGCAAACGCCTTCCAATAATTGATTCTTTTAAGGAAAAATGTAATACAGCTTTCGGTAAAGTAAACAAACAAATAAAATGCATTTAAATAGCCAAAATGAAATGGTTCAACTGATTCTTCACCAAAAAGCATGAGAAGATGAACATATCTAGTCAGAATCACCCGTAAATTGGAGAACGAGAGGCTTAGATGCTAAATAAGGTGATTTGGGAGACAAACCTTTTCTAGTTTTTTGGTGAATATGGAAAAGAAGAAAATATAGTTTATTTAAAGAGTTGATAAACCATTGGCTTAAGTCATGGTTTCTCTCTTATTTTATTTTATTTTTGGACTTTTAGTGTAAAGAGAGTACCATTTTGTAGTTATAGTTGGTTAGAATTTTAGGGAGGCTATGGACCAATCTTACACATTATGCCACTAATCTAAATTAAAACACCGTCTTGGAGTGACATCAATAAGATATTGACCGCTAAAAAAGACATGAAAAGAATAAGAAAGAACTAGCAAATCGTAAATCACTTATTATTATTTTTCAGAAAGCCTAGTTTAGCACCAAACTACAAGTTCATATTTCAGGTTAAGCCCTTCAAATATCTATATTTGTTTGGCCAAGCTGGAAAAATCAGCTTATTTTAAAAAGTGCTTTTTGTGTTTGGTTAATTTATCTGAAAAGTACGTTTGAGCAATAATTTGTGTTTGGCCAAGCTTTTCAAAAAGTGTTTTTAAATATCAAATTACGAATAAGAACATGAAGAGATTTGCTTAGTAGTTAATATAATATTATATAAGTTCATAAATAAACTTAAAAATTTATTATTAAAGACAATAATTAATTTTTTCCATTTTATTCAAGTAAAATATGAAAATAAAATTGAAAAGTACTTTAATTCATTTAAGATAATTTAAATATATCAAAAATTATTCAATGAATATAAAAGCATTTACCCCAAAAGTCACTATATATTAGAAAGTTATGCTAAAATAAGAAAAATACCAATACATTAATATCTTAAGTATTAGGTTAAAATAAGTAACATTATTTGGTATATGCTACATTTTGCTAAGGGTATTTTTGGTAAGAAGAAAAGTCAAAACTGCTTCTACTTCTTGGGAAAAGTTACTTCTTTCTGCCTCTTGGGAGAAGTTACTTCTTTCTGCCTCTTGGGAGAAGTTACTTCTTTCTGCTTCTACCCAATCCCATAGGCATTTTTTGCCCCAAAAAGCTTCGCCAAACACCTCAAGTTGAGGAAAAATGTACTTCTTGGGGGGGAAAAAGCACTTTTGGCTTTTGAACAAGCTTGGCCAAACAGGCTATAAGTAGGGACCGGGTAATAGTGCACATACTAATCTCTGCAAACTATCTGGTTAGGAAATAAGCCTCGTATAATTTCCATTTTAAATTGCTATACCCTGCTCATAGTGCTCTTCTGAGTGAATTTGTGCTTCTAAAGAAGACTAAAATTATTTGGATCTTCAACTTCTATATAGTATCAATGAGACCTCAATGGTTAATCTCAAAACTCTATGCTTGTTTCGACTTTCAACCGTGTTAACTTAGTGAATCTGGAATGTTTTGAGCTCTTCGAATTCTGAAGTGCATATTTTACTATTTTGAGGTCCACGTGAGCGGAAGTCAAGACCAAAAGCTTCAAGATTTTAGAATGTAGCAACCTCTTAGATTTCTAAGTGCATGATTACTTTTTTATTGTGCAAGTGAGTTGGAAGACAATACTAGAAACTTAAAGATCAATCTATGCCTACTGATTCTTTTGAGATTCTTTGAATTCTGATTACCTTCGGTGCACAGTGTTCAATGTTGGCAGGAGAAGTATCTACCTGAACCCAACCTAAATTGGGTTGCTAGCTTTAGTAGGAGGAGATGGGTAAACGGTCAATCATTCAAAGGTGGCATAGAAGGTGTGTTGGAGACGGTGTCAAATAGAGAACTGGCAGCACCTAGCCCGGTCTAATTATTAGGTAAAGAAACTATGCCATATACGCATGCAAGGGTATGGCCTAACGGCCAATTAAGTAGGTGGGTGCAAAGACCAGCTTAAAATCCAAGCAAAGACAAAAAAATACTAGGTGGTTTATTCCGATCTACCTAAGCCTTGTTAGGTAGAGTTACAAATTTTCTGATGTAATTGAGCAAAGAGAGAAGATTTCGTGAGACTCTGCTTGGCAAACGAGTCGATTATTCAGGATGTTCTGTCATTGTCGTGGGTCATTCACTTTCATTACATTGATGTGGATTGCCTCGTGAAATAGCAATAGAACTTTTCCAGGTATTTGTAATTCGTGGTCTAATTAGACAACATCTTGCTTCAAACATAGGAGTTGCTAAGAATAAAATTCGAGAAAAAGAGCCGATTGTTAGGGGAATCCTTCAAGAAGTTATGCAAGGACATCTTGTATTGCTGAATAGACACGGTACTTGTGCTGGTTGTAGGTAGCAGGTACCTATTGGAATAGTCGAGGTGCCCGCAAGCTGTCCCGGGCACCGCTGTCATAAAAAGATCTATCAACACACTCTACCTGTGTGCATATCTTTATTTTTGATAAGGATGTGCATGTCATTTTTTGAAGTTCATAGCTAAAAATTATCTAGCAGAAATTTTCAGAGAACTCTTAACAAGTGGCAGAACCCATTTGACACTATTGCGAGTCACAATATATTAGGAACACGGCACTAATTCGAGTATCACTAGAAACAGATGATCGAGGTAGTTTTCTTTTTTATAAGTAACAGATGATCAAGGTCCCGATAAAAAATGTATCAGATGATAAAGTAGTTAAGAGCAGGGGCGAATCTATAGCTAAAATTACGGGGCACGTGAACCCATGATCCTTCCGCCAAACTAAGTATTTTATGTACGTATTTCCTAGAATTGATCCAATATTATGTGTGGGCACCCCTGCTCCATAAAGATTTAATAGTGCACTTGGTTCAATATTTAATTATTTACTCAAAGAAACGGGGATCAATTCCCACTTAACACATTTTTTTCTCCTTTCTTCAGTAGTGCACCCATGTTCTAGAAATCTTAGATCCGCCTCTGACTTAGGAGAGACCAAGGGAATATTCAACAAAGTTGGAACTATGTATACATTTTGTTCACTCGATTTCAAACATATATAGTCTTATTTTTACTTATGCATATGTATCCACTAATTTCTACTGCTTCCTTTGAATTTAAATAGTGGCTCTTCTTTCTATAATTTTAGATGTATTTAAAATTATTAGGAAACATTGTTATATTTGTACAATTAGTTGGTTGGTGGAAGGCCTGCAGAGGGTGGCTAGATGGCAGATGTCGCTAGATCACCCCCAACACAACAGACTACCTTCTGTAACAGCATAGGGTTACCGGTTTTCATGCACAGTTTGTTTAACTATTGTACCATCCTTCCTGCAAAGATATGCTTTTTTCACCAGTATTGTTTTCTTCTCCTCGAAAAGTATATTTAGCAGGATTTAGAATATTAAAAAATGAGAGAAGACTATATACTTAAAAAAATTATAGAAGACTATAAAATGTGACACATTTGGCAATTGATGATCCACATTAAAGAGCGAGAACATATGTAAAAGCACTACAAAGGGAGAAAACTAAGGTGCATAAAAAGATTAAGCAAAAAATAAACAACAAAAATGAGCATGCCATTCTCTCCTAAAGTCTTGATCAAAGTAAATGTCTCCATGAAAGAATCAAAAGGCATGATTTTAAGTCAACCAAAAAGCATGTGCTCCCAAATAATGTAACTTACCCATGGTGTATAAGCTTTACTCTTCATGCTAGGAAATGTCCTTGGCCTATCTTGGTAAGGGCCCAAGTTCCCTCCTTCCATGTCATCATCCATTGCAACGGTTTGGAAAGAATTTACCCTCCGTGCAACTGGGAAAGGGCTGAACTCACTGCTTTGGGGCAAATCGCCCCCTGAACCTGGTCGCTGTATTTTGAATTTCTTTTGTTAATCAATTCAACTAATTCCTTAGCTCGTGTTCAGGCAGCTGTGATGTTTCCTTCTCAACTGTTAAACCCTCTCAAAAAATTCTTGAAGTCCTAGAGAAAAAAGAACCAAAAATATTCTATCAGACATTACATATTCAAAAATCAATACAACAACAGAAGCCCAGTAAATTTAAAATCCCACAACTGGGGTCTGGGGAGTTAGCGTGGGGAGTTCGCGTGTACGGACCTTACCCTACTCCGGAGAAGTAGAGATGCTGTTTCCGATAGACACTCGGCTCAATATTAAAAAATCAATGAACTTGCAAAAAAAAATACATTGGAAATTGATCTAAGCTGAGTATGAAACACAATCTCACACTAAAAATACCAGTAGAGCTGATACAACTTAGAGCTTATTCACAAACCCAGAAATTGTAAAACAGATGGAATGTCGAAACACAATGCTAGACTAACAGAAACAAGAATAATCAAACTACCATTATCAAATATTAAGAGTTAAAAAGCAGTCAATTTGAACAGCAGAAGACACAATGAACGGAACGTATTGAAAACCTCGAAAAGTAACAAAAGGAACAATTTCAAACTATAAACCTACCAACAAAATCAACGAATTTGCAAAGAAACACATTTGAGACTGAACAATGCTGTAGCAATTAGATATTAAAAAATCGTGAAACACAAGCTCATCCTAAAATATCAGTGCAGCAGTTACAACTACTTTAAATCAAATCAAACTGATAATTGAAGTGTGAAAGAGCAAATAGATCAATGGAAAGCAGAAATTCTTACGAACGGCATACGCAGATCCGGATCCGAAACACTGACGAGGCGGAAAACAAAACTCCTCGCCGGAAAAAGGATATATTCAACTCCGAGGTCCGATCGGCCTCGAAAACTTTCTAGAACCTTCAGATCTCAATTGAGTGACGCGAAGAGGAAGCTTAGAAGCGAATGTTGAAACGGAACTTCGGGCAGCGAAGCCGACGAGAAAGTGAAACCGTGAAGGTGAAACTGTGAAAGTGTCTGTATTCTCTGTGTGTGTGTGTGTGTGTTTTCTCTGAATGTGTTTAGATTAGGTGAAATAACAAATGTTGACTTATGTGCATAATCCAATTAGTGAATGCCACATGTGCAGTCCAACGTGTTTTTGCTGCCGTGTCCTGTTGTGGGCCTTCTCCTCAACTGACAGAATTTTCGGATATGCTGCTACTTCCTGATAAATATAAGATTTTACAGTTTCTTTTTGTTGCGTCTCTTGGTAAAACTGGTGCCCTAATTAGAAAAGTCCAACTAATTACTGAGATCTTTTAGTTATTAAATTCCAAGTTTTTCTTTTTCGGTTAAGAGATAGAGATAGAGCCCGTTTGGTCATAAAAAAATTCATTTTTTTCCGTAAAAGTTTCATTTTTTTTTTCAATTCAGTGTTTGATCATAAATTTTGTAAATTTCACTTTAAGATGAATTTTAAAAAAATTCGAAAATTTGAAAAACTTTAAAAACAACCCAAAATAATATTCATGTCCAAACACAACTCTAATTTTCAAATACTATTTTTACTTGAAATTTTTTTCACTTTTTTTTGGAATTCTACAATTCTTATGTCCAAACTCCCACTAGATAATTTACATCTAAATGCTTGTTTGTTAAAAAAAAAGATCCAAATACTTTGCTATGCTTAAAAACTAAGGAAATAAAAAGAAATGAAGGGAAAGTAAAAGAAAAGGAACTTAAAATTGTTTTTTTTTTTTAATTTGATTGGGAGAGAAAGAAAGAGAACAGCAAGCGGAGGCCTTTTTCTTAAATCAAAAAGTTGTACATTTTACATCAACTAGTTTATTTTTTTTCTTCGATAAGTTAGTTCGGATGATATTAAAAAGACATACTAACTTTAGTATCGCATTGTAATATGATTTTAAGGACTCTCCTCAAAAGACAAAATAGTCAAAAGAAGTGTCATGGGCGGCTTTCCATCCATGCCCTATGACCCTTGGACGCGCCCCGTGGCGTCCTAGCAAGCATCCCAACGCCTAGCGCCACGGACGGCCCC
>MDKH01177855.1:0-33775 GCA_005239495.1 Nicotiana undulata
TTTGGGGGCTACGTATGCGCCAAGTGATGAGAGTCCGTACGTAGCGGCTATTATTGTTATGTCGAGGTAGTTAGGCCCACATCATGCCTTGTATGTTTCCTTGCAATGCCTTAAGTATGTTTCTTTCTTTTCGTTGAAATGCTCTTATGATTTATTGTAATGCTATATTTCCTACGAAATTATGTTTTTTTTTTTGCATCATGTTGTTCTTCTGAGGTCCATTGAAATTAAATTGCGAAATATAAGGGAGCGGGCCGTACGCCACAACGGATTTTAAATAAAATTGTGAAATATAAGGGAGCATGCCGTACTCCACGGCGGATTTAAATGAAATTGTGAAATATAAGGGAGCGGGCCGTACACCACGGCAGATTTTAAATGAAATTGTGAAATATAAGGGAGCGGGCCGTACGCCACGACGGATTTGAAATGAAATTGTGAAATATAAGGGAGCGGGCCGTACGCCACGACGGATTTGAAATGAAATTTTGAAATATAAGGGAGCGGGCCGTACGCCACGACAGATTTGAAATGAAATTGTGAAATATACGGGAGCGGGCCGTACGCCACGACGGATTTGAAATGAAATTTTGAAATATAAGGGAGCGGGACGTACGCCACGGCGGACTCCAAATGTAATTGTGAAATATAAGGGAGCGGGCCGTACGCCACGGCGGATTCAAAGAATTTGTGATTTTTGTTTCATTCGGTGGTCTTACTCTTGAAAGTGCTTTATTGTTTAAGTTCAGTAGCTGTTTGGATTTCTCTGCTTTTAGTATATGTACTTGCTGCTTATTTCCCTGACATGCCTACTGTATTTCATCATATTTTATCATATGTTATTACTGCTGGACCCTAGTGAGTATCGAGTCGACCTCTCGTCACTACTTCTTCGAGTTTAGGCGGGATACTCACTGGGTACATATTTATTTAATATGTACTCATGCTGCACTTTCTTTTCTTTTCTGTACTTGACTGTACAGGTCCGGAGGCTGGCACGTCTGACTATCAGGCCGACGCTAGATATTGATACCGTGGTCATACTTCTCGGTGAGCTGCTTTCTGGGCGACTTCCCAGCAGCACCCTGGAGCTCTTTTTGTTACATTTCTCCGCTCATTTCATTCAGACGGAGACTCTGTATATATTGTAGTCATTGTATATTCAGTAGTTGCCCATGACACTCGTGACACTAGTTCCTGGCACACACGCGTAGTGTATATTTATATTTTGGGGTTTTGGGATGTATATCTATGTATGCATTTTATTTCAGCTTGCATCTACTAGGATTTCACTTCCGCTCAAGGCTAGTATCATGTTTGTCGTTATAAATTGGGAATCTTTGATTGTTTAACTAGATGGGAAAGGTATCACTTGGTGTAATTATTGTTGGCTTGTCTAACCCCGCCGTTGGGTGCCATCACGACTCGGATTGGGATTCTGGGTCGTGACAGGTGTCATGACCCAAACCGATACCAACGTAACGTCGTAATGTATCTTTCTTATTACATCACCATATACACGTGACATACATGCCTAATAGGACAACATGATCTTTATAAACTAAAACATAGGCCGACAAGGCCGTACAATCTTTCAAGTACATGACATATGTCTACAAGCCTCTAAGAGTACAAACGTCATACAGGTCGGGGCAGGGCCTCGCCATACTAATCAGTGCATGTCATAATCTTACTGACCACATAAGCAACTCCGGAGCAAATGGAGCGCACCAACACCTTCCGTTGAGTTGATAGCCTACTTGGAGGACTCTCGACCTGTCTATCAGGACCTGCGGGCATGAAACGCAATGTTCCCAGGCAAAAGGGACGTCAATACGAATAATGTACTGAGTATGTAAGCACATAAACAAGTACATAACAAACATGGAAGAAATATAGAGTAAATGACTCAACCTGTAAGTCTGGATAACTCTGTAATTCATGAAATAATTATAGTGTCATACATATGCGTATGAATGTCATGTCGTGCATAGGTACATTGTTTCATAACATCATCAGGCCTCTGAGGGCATCCCATCATATTATATCATATCGGCCACTGTGGCAATATCATCAACGTATACCAGTTGATCAGGTGGTGGTGCGTATATAACGCCATAACCTTTCCTATATCCCATATACATATATACGCGTATATAACGCCGTCTGAGACATGGGTTAATGTACATGTATAAATGCATGAAATGCATATGGAATACATTAATAAAATCTCTCGGTATTCTGAATCCCTGAACGAAATTGTGCTTGATTCTTTGAAATTTTCTAATGAAATTTGGCTATGGATTTCTTGAAACCAAAGACAGATTGTTGTTTGATCTTTTACAATGAATTGATTACCAAGTCTCATGGATAATTTTTACAAGTCTTATTTTGATAAGACTTAAATTTATGTCATGTTTTGGTTATATTCCATAAGTAGCCATCTGGAAAAAGTGATCAAGAGTCATTTTTTAAAGCCATTGTGGCTTAATTCCACGTGGGGGGTATAATTTATAAAAAAAAGTTATCCACTTATTAGTTAACTGGGTAATATTCTGTTACCCGGTAATTAATCAATTATCTACGTAATTAAGAATTTTCTCAAATTACTTAAAATACTATTCACTTTTAACATACTTTATACACTTTACTATCATGGTCATATACTACCTTGTATGGTACTAGTCCACAAATATCGGTATTATTGCTCAGCCCGTATTTTATCCCAATATGTCAAACGTCGACGAAAAATTCATTTTCTTTGACTTGTTTCTCCTCTCACCTTCACGAATTTACTCATCATTTCTTTAAAATAGCATAATCCTTATAATCTCTAAATAATCTCTTTCCAAACTTACGTCGATTACCTTACGACGAAACTCTAACATAAGAAAATACGGAATGTAACATCTCGTTTCCGAGCTTATCTCAATTTACTTATGGTGTACTTCCATGTACGAAAACATGGGGTGTAACATAATTCCCCCCTTTGGAACATTCGTCCTCGAATGTTGACTGATGCACTTTTCATTCTCATAATCCATAGCTCTTGCGAATACTTTAATACTCTTATTGCCATTTAGGCAACTTTTCTTTGAATAAATCCAAAGGCCAGAGCATTCCCCCCTTTAGGCCTCTTTCTCACACCACGACTTGTAGTCGGAATCATTCTAATCTCGTAACTGTTGCTACCTTCTGTCACGCAGCCTATATGACTCTGACCTTGTAGTTGTGCCTATGCGACTCTTCTCTCCCTTTTTTTTCCCTCCAGCTTTTAGTTAATCTTAGGCCTTACTTTGCGAATATTGCTATATCTTATTTTATAGACTTGGTTACCCATTCCTATGACTTTATTGTACCTACGTAGGTCATACTATACCATAACTCTTATTCTGATTTATCGTTACTGAGGTCTGCTACCAAACTCCAGGTTACTCTCGTTGCTTATCCTGCATGTATAAATCTAAGTCCTTTAGTGCTTGTT
Source organism: Nicotiana undulata (assembly GCA_005239495.1). NCBI lineage: Eukaryota > Viridiplantae > Streptophyta > Magnoliopsida > Solanales > Solanaceae > Nicotiana > Nicotiana undulata. Next base: position 3,485 of record MDKH01177855.1, read on the forward strand.
CATCAATGTTCATCTTAAAAATGACGGCTTAATCTCATCTCATACTTTGTTATTTTCGTCCACCCATTGTTGATTCACCTCAATATTGATCTAAAATCTACCATTGATAACTTAATCTCTTATGTAATACTGTCGCTAGGGCTCACGTCTCATCGTGGAACATTTGAAGTGATTGTCTTGACCCACCTGGGGGTGATACGATACTATACTTCCATAATCGTATTTCATAGCATCCCAGTGTGATTTACCTTACGTGGGTATTTTAATCCTTACAATTCATGAAATCCTCTTCAAGTCGTTACTCAATCGAAGGCACAAAGGTCATCCTTTACCTACCATAATTATACCCTTATTCTCCTACTAGGGCATCATACTATCTATTCTAAATGTCATTAGTCTTAGACTTCTTTGAGTTCAGTCAGACTATACTTAGCTTTGTATAAAATTAAAGAAATCATCATTTCTTCTTGTTTTCATGGGCTTAATCCCGAGTACTTATCCACTCTCGTCACCTTCTCACTTGCCCTTTCTTATCCTTACTCCTGTCTTCCTAAAATTTCGTCGGTCTACCATACTTTAGCTTGCAACCTTCCTTCAACTTGCTTGCACCATAGATTTTCTTGTGTTATTCTAGAACATCAAGCGCGACATCACATCGTCTCTAACTCCTCTTTACTTTCTTAACTGGATATATCGATATGTAAAAACCATAGGTTGGAAGATATGCCACGGACGACGCTGCTATCATTCCTGGATACTGAATCCCAAAATTTCTAGCCTTTTGTCCGAAGTATGGACAATTCACAACCTTCTGCATTTGAATATCGCGTACGTTGTCCACCTTTACCTTACTTACCTTAAAATCTTGCATCACATCTTGTATCCCTTTCATGACCTTCCTTCCACATAGGTATAATTCGCATCCATAACTTGAAGATTTATTATAATAATTGCACCTCTAGTGTATACATAATCCGGTGAGAGCTTCATACTGACTTCTTATGAGGCTTGTATTCTTCTGATGCCCCTATAGAATATGGCTACCTTACTATCTCTCTTGTACCTCTAATATTTAAGAGTGATCCTGCAATATTCTCAATCATGAGGTCTATAATTTTCTGGGTCTAATAATCAGACTCCTGATTTACTTAGTTGATGTAACTATTTAGTTTCCTCTTTCCTTTGATCAACCTTCGTGCAGGCTTAAGCTATCTTCCGATATGCAATTCATTATATTAGTTATTACTTTAGTCCTTCATGGACGCTATAGAATATCCAGGAAATAATCTTCTAACAATTTAATTCTTTGTCTATAACCTGGACTCAATTCTTTCTTTTAACTTATATTGGAGTCTTCTACATCTGTAGGATTATCAACATATATGTATAAATCTCAAGTGAATTCATAACGTAACAAACTCTGGATCATTGATCAAATAGTTCCTTTTGTTCCTTCTCAACTTTCTCTAAACGTAAGCTATTACTTTTCCTGGTCTTCTGCATCCTTGTTGCGTGCATACTTAGCTTATCTTTGTTCCCACGCATGCCGTAATTTTTGTGCAACTCATATGATCTCGAATATTACTTTTGATTTTCCTTCCCGTTCATTAACCACGGTAGGTGCACTTTCTTATGGAGTGCATACAATGTTGTAGTGAGACTCTTGTTACAAGATCATTTCCTCTTTAGGTCGCTCTGCTTAGTTGAAGCCTTCTTCCTTATTTCTTCAGCTAGTCTTTCATTGTAGTACTTAGAGAGACCTTCTGGCTCTCCACACTCATGTGCTCGCACAGTTGCTTTCTGAACTGAAGTTTTAACCGTCTTCCCAACGGGACTCTCTTTTATTTCCATAACACTCATAAGGTATCTTTAACTACCCTAACTCCTATCTGAATACTCCTCAAATATTATAATGTCATATCTACGATACTGAATTCCCCACATTGGAGTTCTCTATTTCTATCTTGCTCAATATGCTGATTTGTATGTATCCTCTTGTCTAGCCATAACTAGGCTCTTCCTTACTACTAATTGCTTGTTGGCCTATTCCCGTATCAATATTTCGCGTAATATTTCTTGGATCATTTCCTTCGTCTTAACTTACCTCTCGCACTGGCTCCTTATTAATCAATAATATATCGGGCAGGAACCCTTACTTCCTTTCCCTGACGTCGTGTTTGCATAATGCTCTGGTATCGTAGCATATCTGTAGACTTTGAATAAGTGCAATCTCATCCCTTTTTCGTTTTACCGCATTATTCCTTTACCATTCCATAATTACTAGAACCACTTAATTCTGACGTAATGTCACATCATTCCATATTCCCCCCTTTAGAGGAGTACTAAGAGTTGGAGCTACGACAATCTACCTATAGATGTTCTACTTTTTCATTTTTGGCGACATTTCACATCATCGATGACCCTTACTCTCTATGCGGTAATCCTTCTGTACCAAGGATAATAAAATTCCTTACTCACGAGAGTGACACTTAGTATAACTGGCACATACAGTCCCTTAAGATGAGCTTTGCTCACATTTCTTGCTTTAGGGAAGCGTCTTCCTGAATGACCATTATCTGAATTTCTCATGAATCTTCTTCTGTTGTCCATTCTATTATTGCCGGAACAAAATCTGAAATTTCTCATGATGCCGACTATTATCAATCACTCAGTCCCTAATACATGTTTAGCTTATATTGTTCACCAATCCATACTAGTGTCTATTACTCTGAGATCTAACTTTTCCTTTTGGTAATCGCGTCAGAGTTGCGAACTTATTTCTCGAAATGAGGATATGACTTTATGACCTATATTCTTTTGTTGTCTCAGGGCCTGTCATCTCTCGCTTCTCGTTTTTATTTTTATTTTCACTTGACTATAAACTCTGTAATACTGTCATCCTTTTGATCTACCGTTGTCATCCATGTATCATATCTTACTCGTAGTTCTTCATTAACTTTCTTCTTATTCCTATTAACATTATGTCTATCACATTATTTTGAAAACTACAATGAGACCTTCTCTTGCTTTTTGCTCCCCTTTGCTTCATCTAGTGGCTTTTCCCATTGCTTAACGTTCTCGCTTACTAAGGACACAAACCATATCAAGGTAATATTTATTCCTTCCAGGCTTTTAGTGCTTATCTTATGATTTTTTATTATTATTTCTTATTATTATTATTATTTTATTGTTTTGATCTTGCTAGTATTTATATCTAATTGTAATATTCTAGAGTGCACCATCTGGGTGTCTCACAAGGAGGTCTATTAGCACCTTTGTAATATCCTTCGGAAATGTCAACTAACACAAACCATCCATTCTCCGTTTTGGGTTACTCTAACCGCAACCGGATCCTAATATCTTGTCCATTTCTTAAACTACACCTATTAGCCCCCATAGGGCGTAACTGAGATGGATACGGCCAATTGTACATACCTCTGTTACTGTTGAATATAACTCAAAAAACTTATATTCCGTTGCCTGCATTATAAACACTATTAACATTCATTAACTGGGCACCTCGTACTCTTCTTCATCTTGTTTCTTTTGCTTGTTGAAACTTGTATTTATCTTCTAAATCTCTCATTCTCTTTCACCATTAAGGTGGATAGGTATTCTTGCCTCAAGGCTCCTTATCGAGTGGCTTACACGTCTTAGTACACACATAATCTACTGAAGACCTTACATTTACTCATTATAAGCAAGATGCAAAACTGAGTTCCTCTAATTCAACATTTCCACAACTATATCTCTTATCGATCGTCTTTCTGAATGTAGGCATCGTCTTATTACGAATAAAATAGAAGTTCGGAATTTGAATTCTTATAAGTGAGCTCTACCACACGATCTAGAGTAAGAAGAAAGAGTGACAGTCCTAAATGCCCTATAGCCTCCTGCTTATAAGTGTGGTGCACGACACACCCATAAACAAGACTCTACTAGACGCGGCTTGTAGACTCCCTAGGACAGAACTGTTCTAATACCACTTTTGTCACGACCCAAACCGATGAACCGCGATAGGCACCCGGTACCTTACTCAACTAAGTACCAACGTAACGTATCTTTCTTATTACATTATCATATACACGTGACATACGAGACTAATAGGCCAACATGATCATTTATAAACTCAAAACATAGGCCGACAAGGCTGTACAATCTTTCAAGTACACGACATATGTCTGCAAGCCTCTAAGAGTACATAAACGTCATATAGGTCGGGACAGGGCCCCGCCATACTAATCAATACATGTCCTAATCTTACTGACCACATAAGCAACTCCGGAGCAAATGAAGCGCACCAACACCTTACGCTGAGCTGATAGCCTACTTGGAGAACTCTTGACTTGTCTATCAGGACCTGCGGGCATGAAATGCAACGTCCCTAGGAAAAAGGGACGTCAGTACGAATAATGTACCGAGTATGTAAGCACATAAACAAGTACATAACAGACATGGAAGAAATATAGAGTAAATGACCCAACCTGTAAGTCTGGATAACTCTGTAATTCATGAAATAATTATAGTGTCATACATATGTGTATGAATGCCATGTCGTGCATAGGTTCATGTTTCATAACATCATCAGGCCTCTGAGGGCATCCTATCATATCATATCATATTGGCCACTGTGAGCAAAATTATCAACGTATACCAGCTGATCAGGTGGTGGTGCGTATATAACGCCATAAGCTTTCCCATATCCCATATACATATATACGCGTATATAGCGCCGCCTGAGTTATGGGTTAATGTACATGTATAAATGCATGAAATGCATATGGAATACATTAATAAAATCTCTCGGTACGTCATAAGGCCGTTATGCCTCTGATTAATATCATGAAATAAACTTTACTAACATACGTATTTTCGAGACCCATGAACAGAAGATAATAATAATTCACATGGGGAATCAAGAATATAGACACCCCTAGTATTTCTATGAATAGAGTAATTTATGGAAACAGTGAGTTTGCTCGTTTCTTCCGTATAATTTAGATCATGCAAAAAAGAAAGAAGGGATGACCTTAACATACCTGGAGTAGGGAAAACTCTGTATAATATTCCATTGGAGAACTTTCGTTGATTGAACTTAGAACTAAACAAAAATCGGATTTCTGCTTGCTTTCTGAATCCTTGAACGAAATTGTGCTTGATTCTTTGAAATTTTCAAACGAAATTTGGCTATGGATTTCTTGAAATGTTGGACGAAATGGTTTCTTCTTCTAACGTTTTTGGTTTTAAACCAAAGACAGAATGTTGTTTGATCTTTTACAATGAATTGATTACCAAGTCTCATGGATAATGCTTACAAGTCTTATTTTGATAAGACTTAAATTTAAGTCATGTTTTGGTTAAATTCCATAAGTAGCCATCTGACAAAAGTGATCAAGAGTCATTTTTTAGCCATTGTGGCTTTATGCCACGTGGGGGTATAATTTATAATTATTATTTTATCCACTTATTAGTTAACTGGATAATGTCATGTTACCCGATAATTAATCAATTATATACATAATTAAGAATTTCCTCAAATTACTTAAAATACTACTTACTTTTAACATACTTTATACACTTTACTATCATGGTCATATAGTACCTTGTATGGTACTATTCCACAAATATCAGATATTATTGCTCGGCCCGTATTTTATCCCAATATGCCAAACTTCGACAAAAAATTCATTTTCTTTGAATTGTTTCCCCTCTCACCTTCACGAATTTACTCATCATTTGTATAAAATAGCATAATCCTTATAATCTCCAAATAATCTCTTTCCAAACTTACGTCGATTACCTTACGACGAAACTCTAACATAAGAAAATACGGAATGTAACATCTCGTTTCCGAGCTTATCTCAATTGACTTATGGTGTACTTCTATGTACGAAAACATAGGGTGTAACACAAGGCATGGTGTGAACCTAACTACCCGGACATAACAAGAATAGTCACTACGCACGGACTCTCGTCACCTCGTACGTACGTAGTCCCCACAAATAATGACACATAATTAATTACTTCACCTATGGGGATAATTCCCTCTTACAAGGTTAGAAATGAGACTTACCTCGTTTCAAGCCTACTTCCCGGGTCAAGAATGTGCTCAAATCTCCAAATTCTTCGCCAAAGAACTTGAAACTAGCCAAACATTACATAAATAAATCAATCTATGTCCGAAAGTCCACAATTCTCCTATTTAAATGGTTACCCCAACCTAGTTTGCAAAATCCTAAAGTATACCCCCGGGCCCACATGTTCGGATTCCGAAAATTTTCAAGGGAAATAGTCACCCATAATCTAAGGATCAATATTATATAGTTTTTGCATGATTTCATAACAAATATCTTGATAAACTCTCATTTTTATTAAAACCCTAGGTTTTACTCTAAACCCATGATTTCAACTAATTTTTGTGTGTTAATCTACCCAAAACTCAGGTATTAAACTCACTTTTAAGTAGAAATTACTTACCTCACAATTGCTAAGTCGAATCTCCCATTTGAAAGCTCCCCAAGTCGTCCAAGATGAAAGAAAATGGCCTAAAAATGTCTAAGTCACGCATTTAAGACAACCTCACTGCCTCCAGGATTTTCGCACATGCGGCTCGAGGATCGCACCTGCGGTTTCGCATCTGTGTGCCAATGCTCGCACCTGCGGAAAAGGAGAAGAAGGGCAGTCATCGCACCTGCGGAACGGAGCCCGCACCTGCGGCTCCGAGTCTGCAGGAAAAGGCCCGCACTTGCGAAAATTGGGCAATCCCTCTAAGGCCGCACTTGCGAGGCTTAGACCGCACGAGCTGTCTCGCACCTGTGGCTGATTCTTCGCAGGTGCGGTCGCACCAGATCTGGTGCACCAACAACTCTTTACAACTTGGTTTGCCTCGGGCGATGGCTGAATGGCATTCGGGCCCACCCGAGGCCCCGTCCAAATATACCAACAAGTTCTAAATCATAATATGAACTCGCTCGAGCCTTCAGAACGTTCGAAACAACACTAAATCCAAGAATCTTACCCCAAAACCAACTAAATCCAAGTTAAGAGCTTTAAGTTCTTGAATTCGCTTTCAACACGCCGAAACATACCTATATTACTCGTAATGACACCAAATTTTGTGAGCAAGTCATAAATGACATGACAGAACTATTCCCGAACTCAGAATTCTATTCGGACCTCGATAACACAAAAACACGTTCCAACCCTCAGTTTTTTAACTTAAGGAATCATATTTCACTATTTGGCGCCGAAACGCTCCCGGGTCATCCGAAACCCGTTTGGAAAATACGCCCAAGTACGAAATCATCATACAAACCTACTGGAGCTTTCATATCTCGATTCCGATGTCGTTTACTAAAATTTTTGACCGAAGTCAAACTTTGCCCTTTAAGGCCAACCGTAAGGAACTAAGTGTTCCTATACCACCCCAAACTCCTCCAAACCTCGAACTACCCGTCCCCGCAAATTATAAATCAGTAAAAGAAAATATGGGAAGTCTCATTTAGGGGCACGGGGTTCTAGAACACAAAACGACCGATCGGGTCATTACAGCAATAGTATATGGACCTACACCATGTTTTCCTTCAAAAAGAGCCATATTCTCCATTGTTACTTATAGCTTCATCTGAGTATACTTTCCAGTCTTTGCAAGACTTTGTTTTAACTTTACTAACACTCCTAGGCTTTATCTTTGTCTCAAGGCAGCCTAGTAAAGTGCTTTTAGGTTTCAGCAAAAAGGCCTTGAGTTCTTTCTGCTTATAGGGCCTATTTAACACTCTTATACTCCAAGAGCTTATAATCATGGTGGATTTTCCTCATTGAGGCCAGTCCCTTCAGTCACCTTTCCAGTGCTGCTATCATCTTGTATTCTCAATGGACTATATCTGTTTATTTTCAGCATATTCTCTAAATTAGTATTAGTTCAGGCTCCTTTTTCTGTTGTGTAAGTCCTTGAGCTTTCATCTTTTGCTTGCCTCTAGATTTTTGAAGTGGTTGTATTTCCACCTCTAGCTCAGTAGTTGGATATGCAATAACTTGAGTGTCCTGTTGTTTCTTTAGTTGTTCAGGATTCTTCTCCTTCTGCACTTGTGGTTGCTCAACAACATGTTTCACTCTCCACTGAACAACATGTTGTTTTTTGTTCTGTTGCTTAACTTCTTTCCCCTGCCTCTGCTGTTGTTTATTAATTTTATACATGTTGCCATTGCTGGCATTGATTTGCTTTTGCTGCCTCATAGGTAAAGCCTTCACACTTTTCTCAACATGTTGCACTATTTGAAAACACTCCTCGCAAAAAGAAGGTTTCCATTCAAAGTCCAATGCTTGTTCTCTATACTTGCCATCTACTTCTTCAATGAGCATTTATCTGGTTGATCATGTGATACATTCATTTCAACTAGCATACGCGCATAGGAAATCCTATCCCCCTTTGTTGTAAGTTTATCTGAACATATAGGTTTTCCTAAGTAGCTGGCTATGCGCCCCAAATTCTCCTTTGTCCAGTATTGGATTGGTAATCCTCGGAATATGACCCATATTGGTACATTTCGAGTCAGTTCTTTACTCATCTGGAAATTAGACTCCAGTGCTTTAGTATCATGGGTTTATTATGATATGTATATGGGCCTTGTTGTATAAGTTTGTTCTTATCTTCCTCAGATCTAAATCTGAATATAAAGTACCCATCATCATGTAGGAATACATGTGGTGTAGTGGTAAAATTTCACACCTCATACACAAATTTTAACATTTCTTTGAAAGAGGGAGTTCCACCCAGCACATACCCAATTAGCGTTTCTTTCCATTTTTGGGTTTGCTCTGCTACTTCAACCTCATTCGGTCGCACAATCTTCACTCCTTGCTTCATTGTTGGCGGATAGTATTCAAATTTCAGCCCCTGTAGCTGAGCACAATTTCCTTTGACCGCATCAGCTAGAGTCGGCTCTGGTCGACTAGGGTTTGCTCGTTGCACTGAGAAAGTCAACTTCCTCATTGCTATATTGACATATACCTCTATTGGTTTGAGATTCTCTTCTTCAACACATTTCGAAGCTTGCATGACTGTTGGTGCGCTTCCCATTCGAGTCATCCAGTGAACCAGTTGCATCTAACCTATCATTTATGGTACCCCTGATTCCGATGTTACCATTCTACCTCCTTCATCCGTCTCCGATATTGTAGGCGACACAATTATCTGTGATTTTCGTCGGGCCATCCTCTTTGTGTGTACGTTAACTCTCCATGCTTAACGTGCGCCTTCAGAGCTCACGTTGATATGTATTGATATGTATCAAATTGTATTATAGAGAAAGTTTTGATTGAAATTTTAGAGAGGAAGAAACACACACCACATACAAAATATATACAAATCAGATACAAAATATACAAAAAGATATATTGTATAAAATTTGTATGAAAATTGTATTTAAGTTGTATGATGTTGTAGATGTATTTTAACTGGGTAAACATAATGTATAAAAGTTGTAGATAAGTTGTAAATAAGTGTATACCATATAATTAGTTGTATGAAATTTATTTTTAGTATGTATGTTTTTGTTGATATATCAATTTGTATTAAATTTGTACGAAATTTATTTTTAAATTTGTATGTTGTTGTACCACCAAATTGTATAATATTAAATGTAAGTACGATGTATCCATTTTAGTGCCGATTTAAATAGGTTTTGTTAACTTGTGATATATTAGTGTATCGGGGAAGTTAACCAATCAAGTAAAGCGGAATACTTTACTAGCCCTGCACAATAGTTATTAACCTCATAAAATCTTTGGACAAATTTTGATATATATTAACAACTTTATGTAAAAAACTAGTATTGTAAATACAAATTTTCATACATTATACAACCATTTTTCAACTTTCATACAACATTAAAATTAATATATATATATATATATATATATATATATATATATTTACAACATAATACAATTTACATGCAATTATACTACAACTTCTGCAATTTCGTAAGTATATTGTATGTCATGTCTTCTTCTTCTTCTTCGAATTTCAATCTGAAGTTCATCCAAAATCAAGTCTAATCTTCACCAAACAACCTCAAAATTGAGATATAAACTCCAAACAATATTCTCAATTATTTGCAACAACACCCAATCCAAACAAATAATGATTTTTGAAAACTTAAATTCGAATTCAAAACTTTAAAGTTTTTTAATGGCTATCAATGGTAGAGAGTCAAACACGTGAATAGTAAAAACTCTTTACTGCTCATCGTCGAGTAGGATTTTCATACAACTCATTTCATCCAACTTTGGACAGTAGTACAATGTTTCAATAGAGCCATTCAATGGAAAAGTCAATCACCTTCAAAGAGTTTAATACCAAATTTAATTTGTGACTGGTTCAGGCATTTTGTAGCCAAAGTTTATCGTTCGAGGCTCATAACCCACTTGATGTTCAAGCCAATCTTGCCAATCTTGCCAATCACTCAAGCTATTCCAATAACTCAGCACGATCTAATTCTTCTTCTTCGAGTTTCAATCTGAAATTCAGCCAAAATCAAGTCTAATCTTCACCAAACATCCTCAAAATTGAGATATAAACTCCGAACAATATTTCTAATTGTTTGCAAATACAGCCAATCCAAACAAATAATGGTTTTTTAAAACTCAAATTCGAATTCAAAACTTCAAAGCTTTTTAATGGTTGACAATGGTGGAGAGTCAAAAACCTGAATACTAAAAGCTCTTTACTGCTTATCGTCGAGGAGGACTTTCATCCAACTCATTTCATCCAACTATGACAGTAGTACAATGCTTCAACAGAGTCATTCAACGGAAAATCCAATCACCTTCAAAGAGGTTAATACCAAATTTAATTTGTGACTGGTTTAGGCATTTTGTAGCCAAAGTTTATCGTTCCGAGGCTCATAACCCACTTGATGTTCAAGCCAATCTTGCCAATCACTCGTGCTATTCCAACAACTCAGCACGATCTAGGATATATATTTCGGGCCTACACTTTTCCGATGACAAGAGCTACTATTGTCACCATCATATACTCAAACATGGTTAACACCATTGTTTTCTTCAGTTATGCCTTTTTCCAAGCAAAGAATCCCCTAATTTAAGGCACTAATAATGGATTTGGAACCTTTTAAGGTGGATGTATATTATTTGTAAGTAAGCTTTGTTTAGGGAGGGTAATATACCAAATTAGGATAATTTTAGTAAATAAGTTTAAGATATTGTATAGGAAAGAAAAAATCCCTAAACAAAAATATAACTAGCTTTCGGGCCCAAAGAAAAACATAGACAATATTTTTTCGACAATCTTAGTTTGAGCTTGTAATTTTATCCTTGGTGTTATGCATAACAGGAATATACCTATTATTTATTCTTATGTATTTCTGTTTGTTAAATCTTTTTTGGTTATTGAAAAGTAAACTTGCAAGTTAATAAATTATTGATATAGTACTAGAACATCAAACTATCACGCAATTGCCTTGTTATATTCCGTAATACTAATATATTATACAATTCAACTAATAATATTCTGGTTAATTCACAGATAAAAGGACTTCATATTTTGAGACAAAAGGTATATGTATATATATAAATTAAATTGTATATCCTTAGTAATTATTAATCATCTCTATTACACTAATTATTTCATTGTAGTTGCACACTATGAAATTGACAATGCTTTACTAGCCATCCTAAGAAACTCATATGTTAATCAAATTTGCATACAACTTCTACAAAATAATATTTTTTATTCGACAATCAGTGGTGGAGGCATGATTTTCGCTAAAGGGGTTCAAAAAGAAAAAAAGTTAAAAGAGACCGTGGGCAACGAGAATTGAACTAACAATCTAATAAAGATTTTGAACCCTCTTGACCTGAGCTATGCTTTTGGATTGTGTTAAGGGGATTCAAAATATAATATAGAGGTACAAGCCAAATTTTGCCCTATATATATAGTGTAATTGTTTGATGAACGGGGTTCAGGTGAACCCTTTCCACCCCCCTAAATCCGCCCCTGTCGACAATAACTACTTGATAAAAACAATGAGGAGACTAAAATTTCATAAAAATAAGGTAAAAATTTTAAGATGTGAAGAATATACAAACAAAACTAATGTTACTCATATTCAAGTTTAACAAAATATAAAAAAACAAGAAAACTGTCGAGCTATTTGATACTATTAGAAGGACTGCACAACTTATGGGTAAGTTTTACAAAGTGGTGATAAGACCAACGATGTTGTATGAGGCTGAGTGTTGTACAGTTAAGATCACTCATGTCAAGAAGATGAAGGTAGCAGAGATGATGATACTGAGATGGATATGCCGACACACAAGGTAAGATAGGATCAAAAATGAGGTTATTCGCGACAAGGTGAGTGTGGCCCCTATTGAGGACAAGATGCGAGAAACGCGACTTAGGTGGTTTGGTCATGAGAGGAGTAGGAGCACAGACGCCCCGGTGAGGAGGTGTGAGAGGTTAACATTGGAGAGCTTACGAAGAGGTAGAGGTAGGGAAAAGAACAGGTGGGGAGAGGTGATTAGGCAAGACATGGCGCAACTTCAGCTGACCGAGGACATGTACCTTGATAGGAAGGTATGGAGATCGAGGATTAGGGTATTAGAGTAGGTAGTCTAGAGTGTTCATAACAGTAGTATTGGCATGCAGTCTCACTTTCTGTTAGTAGTAGGTTTTTATGAGTAACAATTGTTTTCTTTAATTGTTGATCGCCTTACTATCTTATTGTTTTATTCTGCTTTTATATGACTTTTTGGTACTGTCCTTTCTTGGCTATATTTTTATTAATGTGGTGCTTATGCCTTCCTGATTCGAGTATCTGTTGTAGACAACCTCCTTATCCTCACAAGAGGTAAGGTCTGCTAACACACCACTCTTCTCAGATCCCACAATATGGGATAATACTGGTATGTTGTTGTTGTCGTAGAAAGACTGCACAAGAAAACGTAATTTAATTATTGGGAAAATGCCACTATTGCCCCTATACTATTGGAGTTAATGAACGTTCGTTCCCTATTTCACTTTATGTTCAATCCCCATCCTACCGTTAATAAAGTTTATGTAATTACCCCTAACCCTAACGACTCATTGATGTGGCAGCTGACTCCCTCTCTTTTTTCCAAGTCAGCTGCCAACTCAACAACCAACTTAGATTCCCAATAAGTTATAAGCCCCAAACTCAACGACTATTTATTCTCCCAAATTACATTAACCCAATTCACTCCCAGTAATTTGATCTGTACCCAACGTCTTCTTCTTCTCCCCCAAAATACACTCCATTGCTAAGAACTTAGGGCTCGACTGAAATCTTCCCAAAATTTCTCTTTTCTTCATTCTCGTCGTAGCTTTGGTTGATAAATGCCGCAAGGTAGTTGTTCATCACAGATTAGGTGTCGCTGTGGTATTATAGCCAACCACTTCACTTCTCCTACTCCATCTAACCCTGGAAGAAAATTCGACAAATGTCCGAGACCTAAGGTTATTTATTTTTCAGTTTTTTTAAAAATAGAATTTTTACTGTAATTTTGAAATTTACAAGTTTAGAGTTTTGTAATTATTACCTCAATGTTCTTTTTGAATTATGTTTGACATCGTAGTTCATGTAGGTTTTGGGAATGGGAAGATGAAATCTTCCCGCAAAGTGATTGGACTAACATTAAAGGTGTAACATCGTCGATGGATGAGATTAAGATGCAAAGGGACAAATTGAATGAAGAAGTAATTGTCATGAAGGCTATACACCAATATGAAGTGAAAAAAGTCATCGAGTTGGAAGATAAACTTGCAAAGACAAGGATGTTGCTTATGTTTTCTTGGGGACTGTTTCTTGGTTATTTTGCAACCTCGATGATGAAGAGACTTTTTTGCAAATTCAAAGTTGCTGATGAGTTTATATGTGTAGCTGACTTTTAGGTCAGTTAAGCCATGTTGTAGTAGTATTCTATTTTATAGTAGAATTTGTTTCTTTCCAGCCATGTTCTTTGATGATGATGTTGTAGTAGTATTTCTTGGTAAGTTTTTCTTCTTATTGTATACCCTAAAGAAGGAGCTTTTCTTCTCTAAATCCTAAAGATGTTTATTTTCTTTATAATATATGATAGTATATTATTTAGTGTACAGAAACTTTAATGTTCCATTTCCAGCCATGTTCTGCAGATTCTATTTTGGCATGTTGAATAACTACATTCCAAGTGTAAAACTGAAAAACAAAAGACATAAAAGACATTCCAGGTGTTCTGCATATCTGTTGCTTTCCCTTACTAGTATATGTTCTAAATGGCATGTTCTAAATTGCTTCCAATCCACTTAATTTGACACAAAAGACAGCGGAAAGTGTAAAACTAAAAAACTTACATTCCAGACGTAAAAAATGATAACTAGATAATTGGAAAACTGAAATGGAAAAGGGAACAAAACGGACAGCTTTTAACTGAACACCAACTGTCAACATTCATAACATTCACCCACTATCAACATTCATAAAGTGAGTTTAATAAGACAACTGGATACCATATTATAACCCCAAAAAGATGTCAACACCTAGTTATATCATGGCATCCAACTGTCACAACTAAAGAACCACAACCAAAATAGAAAGTTTACTGACATGGCAGTAATTACAACACATCCAAAAATTTACATCTTTCAATACTAGAAGCAAAGTTCCATCACTTTTGCTTCTTACCACTACCCTTTCTTGATTTCAACTTGTTCAATATTTGTTTGTTCAACTAATTACCAGTGATGGAAGATTATCCCAGCCATGTTAGGCCTTTTGCTGAGAAAGTAAGCTTTGAAGGCAGACTTGCACCACTTGAATCACCAACAAATTCAATTTGCATGGTTGCAGTTGGTACACTTTGCTGCCTCAGCTGGAGTCTTGTCCTTGCTTCTGAGATGCTCTTTGGTCTTATATCTATGTCAGTCTCAAGTAGTTGGAAGCTGCCTTTGAACTGTAGGGGTTGGAATAAACACAAAGTTGTTGGATTGATTATTTTGACTTGGATGGGGTGCTGATAAATGGAAGTCATCTTCAGTTGGGATATCTGCAGCAGCTGGTGATGTAGGTTGTTCAACATCAAGTTCATCAACCAAAGTTCTTTATTTTTGTCTTCTTTTTTTCCCTTGTTTTGCCACCCATTGGTTGTTTTCCTTTAGAGTGTTATTATCAAATAGAACACAATTATATGTTAGAACAAGGCAGAATAAAGTAGAAGTTCAAAGTTATTGTTCAAGAGATAGATTACCTTGGTACATCCCCTAGCGTTATGTCCAGGTTCTCCACAGTTATTACATGTCATTACTCTTTTTTTTCTGGATTGAGGCCATTGCCCTTGCCTATTGGTTGACTCATTTTCCTCTCTTGTTCTTTCTAGTTTTGGTCTGCCAGCTTGCCTTACAAATTCAGGTAGTTCCATATTCTGGGAGGGCTCTATCTTCCAGAACTTTTCTCCTCTCACAGGTTGTAACTTGTGAGAATAAGTCTGGAGATATGCCTCTGAAAAGGTACCAGTGAATCTCACTTAAAGGATCAACCTTCTTGTACAGTGGGGCACAGATTGCATGAGGACATGGGATTCCACAAATGTCCCATGTCCTGCAAGTGCATTTTTTTGCCCCCAGATTGACAATATGCCTATCACTACCTTCTGTCACTTCATAACCTTGGTCAGCATTGCCATTCACATAACACTCTTGTGCAACCCTCATGAATTGTTATACAAATTTAGAGTCTTGGGACTGTATTCACTTCCCCACCCCATCACTTCGGCTTTATTATCATTCAACATATTCATAACTTTGATTCTGATATTCTCTAACATCTTTATAATTGGCTTGTTTCTAGCTTGCAATATCCATGCATTGAAGGACTCAGTCATGTTATTATCCACTGACTGGTTCTTGCAGGTAGTATCAAAGAATGCGTTACTCTACCAAGTAGGTGGATACTTTAACAGATCTTCAACAACAACTTTATTATCATCATCCACTTGGCTCATACTCTTCAATTGATCTTGGAAATCCTCTTCATAGGTTCTCCAAGATTCCCACCACAGATATTTCTTGTATTCCCCATATCCCCATCTCTTGCACCAGTTTGCTTCTATATGTCTAACACAAATATGTGGTGTGCCTCAGGAAGAACTCCTGAGATTGAATCAATCAACCCATGCATATAAAGGAAAGAATAAGTATGAGAATCTTTATGTACAGATTGGTAAAATAATAAAATAATGAAGTAAAGTGTTCATACCTTTTGCATATCTGAGATAAAAGTGATTCCTTCACTCATCTTAAGGTCCAGTGACATTTTTAGATAAGTTAAAAACCACTTCCAAGTGACTTTTGTTTCTTTATCCACAATAGCCCAAGCTAATGGATAAAAGTGGTTTGCAGAGTCTTGACCAACTGCCACCAACAGCTGAACCTTAGCTTTCCCTTTCAAAAAAGTTCCATCCAACCCTATAAAGGGCCTCCACCCACTCTTTAACCCCATCTTCATTGCATGAAAACATATGTACATCCTTAGGAACCTTCTCTTGCCTTCAGCAGGAGAATCCTTTGATAGGTTAACTACCACATCACTTCCAGGATTATTAAACTTCAATTCATTAACATATGCCACCAACTTATTATATTCATCAGTAAAACTACCTTCCAGATTCTCCAAAATAAATCTTTTTGCCCTATTATACTTTGACTCACTAATATTTACATTAAATACAACGTTCAAGCTTGCCCACATCTCTCTAACCTTAATTTTTGGATTATCTTGCAACCCTCTCTTGAAGTATTCAACAATGGTCTTGGAGTTAACTCTATGATTCTCATATGTAGGTTCACAAGTGTGCTCAGAATGTAAAGTCCTGAATCCAGCCCCAACCCCTGAAGTATTCCTAGATATGTGACAACAACAACTTCACAAATGTACCTAAGCCTAATTGGGTCACTTTTAACTTTCTCTAACCCATAACCATTTGCAAGTGCATACATATTTATCACTTTCCTAGCTTCAAAAATATCTTTGAATGTCATGGACCTATACAACTCTTTATAATCAGTCAATTTATCATTAATGTCTCTCTTCTTTTGTTTAAAAGTTCCTCTAGTGTATCACAATCATAGTATGAAGAAATAACATATTCATTGTTATCACAATTATCACTTTCATCACAATCAGTGGCAGCTTCAAGTTCATCAGGTTCATCATGCTCATTGTGATGGATTTATATTAGGTACGTTAATACTTGGCTCACATTCCTCTACAAAATATATGTTAAAAACATTAAACTGGTTATTCACAAAGTCCAGTAAAGTCCTAGTGCCATAATCACCTTCTATTTCATAGTATGTACCAGAAGGACCATTAACTATTAGTTGTTGGAATCCTATATATCCCTAGTTAGAAACATATCCATCCACTAAATCATTATCGGAAAGCAAGTCAGAGTCAAAACCTTTCTTAATGTGCAGAAATTTTCTTGAGTATGCTACAGGTGGTTTCTTGACCCACTCTCCACCATGATGAAATACCAAATCCAGCAGGACCATTGTTAGTAAACTGCTGAATAAAGTCAGTTAAAATTAATAAACTAATAGATATAAATAAATCCATAAAGGCATAAAGACAATAAAATAGAATCAACCACAAATTGAATAACTCAGTCAACATAAATAAACTAATAGATGGAACCATGGATATGGGGACCATACATTAAAGTATTAAAGGGAATAAAGTGTCCCAACCCCACCCTCCAATAAACAACGCAGAAAAGAACAAATGAAAGCCAATATTAAAATTTCGATTCACTTATTTTCTATAAAAAACAAAAAGAAGTTAGGACAAAAAAATATTAAAATTGAAACTCTAAACCACCAAAAGACTTTTCAATACCAGACGAGGAACATGCAAAAAGAGAGTAAAATTAGGGTTTATTACTGTAAAACCACATGCAAGTGAATACAAAAGCAAAACACACACTACCAGTTTGAAATTATCGACAAAGAAAGGAGAAGTAAAAACCCTAACCAACCAAGAACTACTATGTAAACCCTAACTTTAATAAACACCAAATTAGAAAAAAAATAGTTAACCTATGACAACTACACACACCTATCAGCTTCAAATAATCGAAAAAGAAAAGGGGAACTGAAATCCCTAACCAACAAAGAACAAATTTGAAAAAGATTCGAAACGCCAATAGAACTTTCTTGGGATTTTTTTGGGGGATAAAACAAGAAAGAGATAAACTAACAGAAACATCAGTTTTTTTGGGAAAAATTTCTTACCCTTACTTGAAATCGCCACTGGAAACAAGGATTCTGACCGGTTTGGTTCTCTCGTTTTCTTTGAAGTATCAGAAGGTTCGACCAAATGAGGTGAATAAGGTGTTTTAAGATGGGTTAATTCTATTTATTTAGTGAGAAAACGGTAACGAGTTACGGGTCAATCTGATTTGGGATTGGGATTGGGTCAATTTGATTTGGTCGTCGATTTGGGGCTAGTAACTTATTGGAAATGTAACGATCCGACCAGTTGTTTTGAAAATTTAAGCTTCGTTTGATGGCATAAGTCCTTGATCAGCTTCACATTATGTATATCGACCTACGTGCATGGTTGGATTAAGTTACTGGATGATTCAGAGTCGAATTGGAAGAAGAATTCCTGTTTTAGAAGCTCAAGCTGTGAAATTTGACCGAAATTTGACTTTTTGTGTTAACGGCTCCGGAATAAGTTTTGGATAATGTCAACAGCTCCGTATGGTGATTTTGGACTTAGGGGCACGTCCGGATTTGGAGGCCCGTAGAGTAATTTGAGGCAATTCGGCGAAAAATGGAAAATTTGATGTTGGGAAGATGGAGAAGTTTGACCCACAATTGACTTTTGTGATATTGAGGTCGGAATGCAATTCTGAGAGTTGGAGCATCTATGTGATGTTATTTGGGGCTTGTCTGCAAAATTTGGCGTCATTCCAGGTTGAATTGATATGTTTCGGCATAAGTTTTGGAAGTTGGAAGAATTGAAAGTTCTTAAGCTCAATTCATGGTGCGATTCGTAGTTTCATCGTAGTTTGATATGATTTGAGACCTCAATCGGGTCCGTATTAGGTTATAGAACTTGTTGGTATGTTCAGACGGGGTCCCGGGGGCCTCAGGTGTGTTTCAGACGAGTTTCAGATGGGTTTCATAGTTTAGGACAGGTCTGGTTCTGGTGTTTCGCACCTGCGACACCTTGGAGCACAGGTGCGGCTCCGCTTCTGCGTGAGCCTAGTCGTTTCTGCTATCTTTGAGGCCTGGGAGCTAGCCTACTTCTGCGGATGTTGGCATGTAGGTGCGATGGCCGCTTCTGCGGTCCTTTGAACGCATCTGCGAGGAATCTCACTACTGCGAATTCCCCTTTCGCTTATGCGGTCCTTTGAACGCATCTGCGAGGAATCTCGCTCCTGCGACTTCCCCTTTCGCTTCTGTGGTGCCGCTAGTGCGGCTGTAAGCTCGCAAATGCGGTCCCTGGTCTGGTAAGTCAAGCTCGCAAATGCGAACGTCTTCTTGCAAATGTGAAAGCGCAGGTGTGCTTCTTCGCCCGTAGATGCGGAAGTTCTGGGCAGATTCATATAAACGAGGGTTGGCCATTTTTCTTCATATTTTGAGTTTTGGACTCCCAATTTTGGGAGCGATTTTTGGGGGTTTTCAAGCTAATCGATTGGGGAAGTTTTCTTCACCTAGAAATTGATGTATTCCATGATTTTATATTCATTTTTATCATTTAAATTGTGTTTTCGTCACAAACCCAAATCCTAACAGGTCGTGATGGCGCCTATCGTGGAATTAGGCTAGCCAACCATCACATAACTACTCATTTGTCCTATTATAGTACTTCAAAAATCAATAATAAGCAGCAAACAAAGTATAAAATAATTTCTTTAAGTCTTTACGCCCCAATAATAATCTAACAGTCTAAACAATTCTCCCAAGACTGGAGTCAATGATCATGAGCATCTAGGATATAAAGCTAACTCTACAAATGTCAAAACTCGTGTCTAGGAACAAAATACTACTACTAATAGAGGAAGGGAAATGGAGAAGCTGCGGACGCTGGACAGCTACCTCGAAATCCCAAAAGCTGACGACAACGAGCTCGGACAACTACTGCTCCGAACCAGTACCTGGATCTGCACACAGGGGTGCAGGGAGTAATGATGAGTACGCCAACTCAGTAGTAATGAAAATAAATCACAGTCTGAAGTATATGAAACACACAACATAGATACACCAATCCACAAAATAGTAAAACATCAAGTCTCCATAAAGTATACATCAAATACATAAGTTCGAAAATCAGTTTCCATAAAATCCTTTGAAAAACAAGAATATTTTCTAATATTTCTCAGTAAAACTCTCAGTAATATCAGTTTGAAAATGAAGTGAATCATAGTCAAAAATTCAGTAAATATCATCATAAAACTGCCCCTCGGGCCATAATCATCACTCGTAACAATTCCCCTCAGCACCTCACCATCACTCACTATCAGCCCCGCGGGAAACCTCATTATAACTCATGCCTCCCAATCACTCATCACTCGGCACTCGCACTCAGTAGGTACCTGCACTCACTGGGGGTGTGTACAGACTCCAAAGGGGCTCCTACAGCCCAAGCGCTATAAACAAGCCACATCATGGCATAAATCACTCTCAGGCACTCGGCCTCTCTCATATCATAACATCCTCACAACATTGGCCCTCGACCTCCCTCAGTCAGACACTCTCAGCATGTCACTCGGGCCATGAATAAAACGAGGTTCTCGACCCAAAATAGTATTTCATTTCAAGAAATAATAATATCATCAAATAGGAGTGTCAACAATTTCACAAGAAAGAATGAGTGCAAGATCATAGTTTCAAAGTAGTGAGAATATCATTAAAATATCCCCCAAGGGGTTAAAACAGATCGGCACTAGGCCCCAAACATGCCTTACAACCCAAGTATAACAAAACATAGTAATACTAATAACCGTATATTTTAAAAGCGGTTTCGCAACTCAATAGTTGCCTAAAAAGATACATTTTTTCAATTTTCCAATTCGTGCACGCCCCACACTGGTCATCCAGTGTGTGCGTCACTCCAAATCCGTGAAAGGATGTAAAGTCCGGGGTTTCATACCCTCAGGACAAAATTTTAAGGCATTACTTACCTCAAACTAGCCCGAAAAGCTACTCTGCAACCCGCTTGCCTCTCGAATCAACTTCCGAGTGCTCCAAATATATAAATATCAGATCTTTCTCATTAAATTATGCTAAGGGACTGAATTCCAATTGAAAAATACCAATTTTAGCACAAAACCCGAAATTAGCCAAAACCCGACTCCCGGGCTCGCGTCTCGAAATTCAACAAATTTTATACCAAACTGTTCTTCATCATCTCACGAGTCCGTACATATAAAGAACGCTAAAATCGAAGTTCGTTTGACCCCTCAAATCATCCCAAAAAGGTCCCATATTCTCAAGCCCTAACTCTACATTTTTCTACTGACTTTCATGAATTAAATACTGATATTTTGATCCTTAATCAAATATAATCGAGTATTAGGGTCCAAAATCCTTACCTCAATGAAGAACAATGATTTCCTCTCTTAAAAATTGCCTCAAAAGCTTCTTCCCGTTCAAAAATGGTGGAAAAGTGGGTTATGGTCGCAGAGGGTTTTAATTTATACTTCCCAGGTCCGGACATTGTGCGATCGCGGCTCCAGGAGTGCGTTCGCGATGAACAAAATTTACCAACCCTTATTTAACCATATGCGATCGCGGCCTCCTCTATGCGATAGCACAGAACAAATTTTCCAACATCCTTCTCCAACTCTAGTATAATGGTCATAACTTTTTTTACAAAACTCCAAATTACAATTGTCTTAACTTTCTGAAAACTAGACATCAAGAGATACAACTTTCAGTTTTGGATAATCTTCAAGTTCCTTATAGATTGTGAGTTATAAGCTTCCAAAGTAGGGACAGTGCAGCAGAAATTTTACTCTATGCGATCGCGGGAAGCCTTGTGCGATCGCATAGCACAACTAGAGTTTTCCAAATTTTCTCTATGCTAACGCATCCAGATCAATGTTATCGCACTGCACACCCCTGAAGCCAAAAACCAGCAACTAGAAATGGTCCGAAGCCACCGGAAACTCACCCAAGACCCTCGAGACCTCAACCAAAACATACCAACACATCCCATAACATCATACAAACTTAGTCGAGCCTTCGAATCACTAGAAAGAACGCAAAAACACTAAATCACATCGAATTCAAGCCTATGAACTTTGAAATTTCTAAATTCCACCAACGATGCCGAAACTAACCAAACCACATCCGATTGAGACCTGACATTTTGCACACATATCCAAAAT
Source organism: Nicotiana undulata (assembly GCA_005239495.1). NCBI lineage: Eukaryota > Viridiplantae > Streptophyta > Magnoliopsida > Solanales > Solanaceae > Nicotiana > Nicotiana undulata. The sequence continues at coordinate 25,907 of MDKH01177855.1, forward strand.
GACATTACAAACCTGTTCCAACTTCCGGAATTCCATTCCGACCCCGATAGCCTTTTTTCCACTACCGACCGGAAATCGCCAAAAACTAACTTTGGCCAATTCAAGCCTAATTCTACACCGGACATCACAAAAATATTCCGAACACACTCCTAAGTTCCAAATCACCTAACAAAGCTATCCGAGCATAAAATCCGCATTCTGAGATTGTTTACCAATAAGTCAACTCTCAGTTGACTTTCCAACTACAAAGCTATTTTTAGAGACTAAGTGTCTCAATTCTCACTACATCCATTCTGAACCCGAGCCAACCGACTCTAACACATCATAAACATCATAACCAACCTATGACAAGGCAATAATAGCAATAATAATGCAAATTCTACGGAACGACCGGCCGGGTCATTACAGTTTTGGGTCGGGAAAAATGTTGGTTTTTGAAGAAACTTCTAAAATGAAGAATCATGATTTGAGGGACGAAATAATATCGGAAATTTGGTAATTTTCTTTATGGTTGAACTCATATGGGAATGAGTGTTCGGATTTTGTAAAATTTGTCGGGTTCCGAGATGCGGGCCCGAGGGTCAAATTTTAGGTCGACTTTTGGATTTTTGTTAAAGATTTAGACTTTATGATGTGGAATAGTTTCTTATGACTTTTATTTTTGCATTGAAGTTATTTTAGTTGGATTTGAGCCCGCCCGGAGATCTTTTCACCCGATGAGTTCATTTTAGCGTATCAGGTTGTAGTTTTTTAGGTAAGTATCTTGCCTAACTTTGTGGGGGGGAACTACCCGTTAGGATTTGAGTCTTTTATGTTGGTTTTTGTCCGTGTACGCGAGGTGAGGAGTGCATGCTCGGACTTATTTGTGTGAAGTTTCCCTTTTAGGGTCCTTAGGTCCTTATATTCACCATATATGAAGTTGTTCTTGATATGTTTGAGTTGCTAATTGCTAGTTTCACCTCTACACGCTTTGATTAGAGATAATTGCTTTAGGATCCACCCTTACTACCTATTTAACCCTGATTTGACTTAACATAAGATTTTTACCTCTTCTATTGCCATGCTATATTTTCATAACTGCTTATCTTTAATTGAAATTATTGTTATCTCGTCTTAAAATTGTTTAGTCTTAATTGAAGTTATGATTATCTTTCGCTGCTTATCCTTACTTGAATTGTTGAATATTCCTCGTAATTGCTTAACCTCAAAAGGAGTTTAGATAACCTATATCTTAGTTGACTTGCAATTATTTGGAACTATTTGACTAGTGTTGGCTTTTTATTGTTGACTTGAATATTGTGGAATCGTTGATACATTTTATTTTGTTTTCACTTGTTAAGTTGTTCTCCTTGTGCCTAGCATTCTTTACTGTGGTTATTCCTTGTGAATGAGTTCTACCGTTCTTGTGATTTAAGTCCTTGAGTTGATTTGCTCGTCGTACTTTGCATTTCTGTCATTGTTGCTTTTGTACTTGTTGTGGTGATGTACGATGTTTTTGTCGTGTTATAGTTGTTATCTCTGATTTTTGCGTTGCATATTTAAATTGGGACTACGGACGTATTCCGGGAGATCCCCTTGTCTTGCATATTTACTTTGGGACTACGGACGTATTCCGGGAGATCCCCAGCACTACATATTCAAATAGGGACTACAGACGCATTCCGGGAGATTCCTCTGTCTTGCATATTTACTTTGGGATTACAGACGTGTTCCGGGAGATCCCCCAGCACTGCATATTTTTTTGGGACTACAGACGTATTCCGGGAGATCCCCATGTGCTGCATAATTGATTCGGTACTACGGGACGGTATCCTGGTAGATTTCCCTGTTGATATATCTGTGTTCGGAGCTGCTAATCTTTTGTGCCTAGGTGTCACGGGGTGACCTATACTCGCAAGTTATTTACTTAAAAATTTGTATTTGGAAAGAATTTATCTTGAAGAAACTATGTTTGAAGAATATTTATTTGAAAAGTATTTATCTTGAAGAAACGATGTTTGAAGGAAATTTATTTGAAAAGTATTTATCTTGAAGAAACTATGTTTGAAGGACATTTATTTGAAAAGTATTTACCTTGAAAGAACTATGTTCGAAGAACATTTATTTGAAAAGTTTATATTCGAAGGAAGTATATTTCAAAAGAATTTTCTATTGGAAAATATTATATTCAAAAGATTTCAATATAAAAACTTACGGGTAAAGGTTTACACTCAAAGATTTGACTGATTTTATCGAGGTTGTTAGCTGAGGCCTGAGGTGGGAACTATTGCAGTGCTGAGTTACCATTTGCCCTTGCTGTATTGTGATTTTCGGATTTGGTTTGTGTTCCCATCCATCCTTCTGTATCTTCCGCTATTACTTTATGTTTTTCCTTCCTTATTGTAGTTGTTATGTTGTTAGACATATCGTGTAGTCATTAGATAGATGTCATGTTCTGTCACTTATGCTTGTTTAGTTTATTAGACAAGTGTGTCTTGACTAGTCCTCGTCACTACTTCACAGAGGTTAGTCTTTATACTTACTGGGCACCGTTGTGGTGTGCTCATACTGCACTTCTGCATATTTTTGTGCAGGTCCAAGTATTGAACGTTAGTAGATGTGCGGACACTTACTGAGGAGACTCAAGGTAAAATTGTTGATGCGTTAGCAGGCTTCAGAGTCACCTTCTTACTTTGTATCCAATTATTTCTACTCATTTCCAAACAGTTGTACTTAGAAGTTGTAGCAAACTCTGTAGAGCTTATGACTTGTACTATCGGGTTTTTCGAATATGTTATTTTATAAAGAATTCAGTCCAGAAAATAGTAGAGGTTATTAATTTTTGTTGTTATTCCGTAAATGCTAGGCTTACCTAGTCCTTAAGACTAGGTGCCATCATGATACCCAACGAAGGGGAAACTGGGTCGTGACAAGTTGGTATCAGAGCTCTAGGTTCATAGGAGCTACGAGTCATAAGCAGGTTTAGTAGATTCTTGCGGATCGGTACGGAGACGTCTGTACTTATCTTCGAGAGGCTACATAACTATTAGGACAATTTCACTTCCTTCAGTTCTATCGTGCGAGTTCATTAATCTCGAGGTTTGAAATTATCATTCCATTTTCTCATTGATGGTGAGGACACGAGCTGCGGTTCCTGAGGATGTTACCCCCAGAGCAGATGCAGCTAGGGTCAGAGGCAGAGGCCGACGAGGAGCATGTGCCGCAACTAGGGCACCTACCAGAGCAACAGTTGGGGAGCAAGTACCGTGAGGCGCCTACTGTTACCCCCAGACTTCAGGAGACTTTAGCACAGTTCCTGAGCATGTTTGGCACATTGGCTCAGGTGGGGTTATTTCTGGTTACACCAGTTACTTCACAAACCGGGGGAGGAGCCCAGACTCCCGCCGCCCATACTCTAGAGCAGCGAGTTCACATTGGTCAGGTTCCAGGTTTCATGGTGACACAACTTGTTGTTCCAATTCAGCAACATCCGAGGAAGGGCAGCTTAGATTTGCAAGGTTTAAGAGATATAACCCTCCTACATTCAGCGGTTTGGCTTCAGAGAGTGCATAGGGTTTTCTAGGGGAGTGCCATAGCATCCTCCGCACGGATATTGTCGAGACGAGTGGGGTTGCGTTTACGACGTTCCAGCTTAAGAGAGCGACTTATCAGTGGTGGCGGACATATGAGTTGGGTAGCCTGCAGATGCGGCTTCACTTACATGAATTTAGTTTTCAGAGATGTTTAGAGAGAGTTTGTACTTCAGTCCCTTCGAGATGCATGGCGCGCGAAGTTTGAGCAGTTGCATCCGGGCACTATGTGCGTATTAGAGTATGTCGTCAGATTCAATGATTTGGCCAGACATACACCTGTCTTGGTCGCTTCAGTTAGAGGGCGAGTTTATAGATTCATTGAGGGGCTCAGGAATGATATTCGGTTCAACACGGCTCGAGAGTTGGAGTCATATGTTTCATTTCAGTAGGTGGTAGGGATCGCTTGCCGGTTAGAGGGCATGTGGGACCGGGAGGAGAGAACATACGAGATCAGAAGAGAGAGTACAGGGAGGCGAGCAGGCCTCGTAGACCAGAAAGATCTACTGGTCCTTATTTTGGAGGCAGGGTACGACATGGTAAGGGTTTGGTGGGGCAGCCAGTTCAGTTGAACTTCCGGCTTCGCGTAGTGTTTCAGGTGCTCATGGATCTCAGAGTACTCGTGCTACTCAGTTTCCACAGCCACGTCAGTAGAGAGGTTACTTTGAGTGTGGAGATATCAGCCACATGGCGAGAGATTGTCCTAGGCTTCGGGTAGGTGTATCACAACGAGTTATTCATGTGAGTAGATGGCGCCTAAGAGGGGGAGGCCCAGACCGTTGATGTGTTTCATATAGTAGGCTGGAGGTCGTTGTACCAGACATTATCATACAGGTATGTTTTGATCTGTTGCATAGGGGAACCATTTGTATTTCATTATAGTTCTGTTGGTCGAGACGAATCCCTTATTTGTTGCTTCATTTGTGAGTGAGTTTCATGCTTTGCACTCTACTTTTGTGTTTGCTCTTATTGGGAGATTCTATGAGTGGTAGCCCGTGTCTATCGTTGTTTTAATTCATCATTGAGAGTGGTGAGACTAGAAGTGAGTCCTTTTTGTTCATCAGGGTAAGCTTGATGTGATTTTTTTCCCTGAGTATGTTGGTTGCGAGCTGTGATTTGATACTCTACCGGGGTGAGAGTTCAGCGAGTGTTGTGATTTATTGGCAGAGCTGAGTTAGTGGAAGATTTCAATTGGTATGATATATATTGGATATGTGATTTAGAGTGAGGGCGAGATCCTCGTGATCTCTTGTGATCTGATATGTTTGAATTGGGCTCAGTACCGCGGTGGAAGTTATATCATGATGGGACCCTTGTGATTGTTTATATGCTTTAATTCGTTCCTTGTTATATTGTTTTGTAGGTTAGTATTGATAAAGAGTTGTGCCTGTAGGGCTTGTTTGGTAGTTTCCTTATGTGTTTCTCTTTTCATATTTAGTCAATTTCGTTCCGTGCTTCTTGAGTTTTAGCTTGCGGGGTGTGTGCCCGGTGGTGTTAGTTGTGACTTGGTGATTCGGGTGTCAAATTATGAGGTCTTCGTGTTTCTTGCATTATTATCAGTGTTATGGAGGTTTGAAACAAAGTTCTATCGGATATGAGGCTAATTATTGGTGTTGGGTTGATTTCGGGCAGCTATTTGGATCAGAAGTGTTATTAAGGGCATATGTGTAGTGTGTTATATTGTGTGGTCTTACCTTGTAGGTGTAGGCATGAGTTGAGACAGATACCATATATGGATTTAGAATCAGGTCTTTTGGTAATTGAATAGAAGGTGAGAATTTAGGGTATGAGGCTTATCGGTGTTGGTAGAAAGGCTAAATTGCAGTTGATATGGTGTTGTCAGGCTTATGTAGATTGGGTGACGTGGGATCACCCGCGAGTGTATGTTGGAAGTGTACACTCAATGACTTGAAGACTTCGAGGCAAATCTTGCCACGTTCGAGGGCGAACCTTTGTTTTAAGAGGGAGAGAATGTAACGACCCGACCGGTCGTTTTGAAAATTTAAGCTCCGTTCGGAGGCATACGGCCTTGAGCATCTTCACATTATGTATATCGACCTGCGTGCATGTCACGACCCAATTCTAGAGTCGTGATGGCGCACGCCATGGAACTAGGCAAGCCAACCATTTATCTAAGCTAAATTCAATTACCAGGAAAATATTATTTTTAACAAGTCTGCGGATAATAATAACAATCAATCTGAAGATTGAAACAATATCTGAAAACCAAGATCTGAATTCCACAACTCAGACCCAGTGTTACTCAGTCATGAGCTGCTATAACATAAAGTAAAGAAAAAGAGGAACGGACAGCATAATCTCAAAAATAAACAACGACATGTAGAGTAAGAAATGAGATGACAAGATCACGGTCGCCAGCTGCTACCTCGACAACTCTGATGGAAACTCTGACAGCTACTCAATGACCAGAGCCGGGTCCCGGTGTACCTGGATCTGCACACAAGGTGCAGGGGGTAACGTGAGTACACCAACTCAGTAGTAACGAACCCAAACTATGGGCTGAGAGGTAGTGACAAGCTAAACCTCAGAATTTTCAATAAGCAGTGTACAGAAATTAGACATGCTAACAGTTTATCAGAAATTGAACAAAATGTGCCAAGTATACCCAGTATACTCTACATGCAATTATATGAATGTATGAAACCAGTGTGCGAATGCACACAGTGCTCACAAATCTCACACAGAAGTCCACTCAATATCGTATATGGCTCTCAGGCCCAAGGAAGATCCAACCCGTAATGTACCTAATCATCGGTGACCGCGGACACTCAGTACTGAGGAAAAGGCCAATCCAGCCCCATAGAGAAGATACATCTCCGGAATACAACACTCATACAAGATCCATGTACAGGGAAGATCCATCCCTCACATATCATCAACTTCAGACAAGATCCATGTCCAAGGAAGATCCATCCCTCACATATCATCAACTTCGGACAAGATCCATGTCCAGGGAAGATCCATCCCACAATATCAATGCGCTCACTGGGGGTGTAAAGACTCCGGAGGGGCTCCTAATAGCCCAAGCGTTATATCAAGCAAATAAAGGCATGATTAAAGCATCATTGCGGTGTGCAGTCTGATCTCATAACTGTCTCAATACCAGGCTCTCGGCCTCACTCAGTCATTACTCTCCAGCCTCACTCATATGTCTCACAGATGTATAAATCAGCCCGAAACAATGATAAACATGCATATAATTAACAATTACTGAGGCTGCGGCATGGAACAATATGCTATAACGGGACTGAGTGTATGAAATCAATAACCACAAAATGAGACAGTAATATACGACCACTCGGGTCTCAGCATTTTCGGCGTGAAGCCTTAGCATTTATACTTGTCATGATTTCTAACATGTTCACATTTACCATATTAAAAGAAGCACGGATATCAATCTGTAATAGCTACTAGACGCTGCCATGGGATAAGCTAGACCACAAATACTCAGTGCATGCCCGCACACCCGTCACTTGGCATATGCGTCACCTCAATTATAGTCATAACTCATATAGTTCGGGGTTTCGAACCCTCAAAACCAAGTTTGGAAAGGTTACTTACCTCAAAACCGGTAAAATACTACTCCGCAATTCCCTTGCCTCTAAATTCGGCCTCCGAGAGCTCCCAATCTACCAAGAATCGGATTTATACCATTATAATATGCCAAGGAATGAAACCCAATCGAAATTTATCAAAAAATACTCAAAAATCTCGAAATTGGTCAAACCCGACCCTCAGGCCCACATCTCGGAACTCAATAAAATTAACACCAAAATGATCCTCATCCTCTCACAAGTCTGTACATATTAAGAACACTGAAATCGAAGTCCAAATGACCCCTCAAATCCCCATTAGAAGGTCTTTTAATCTCAACCCCTAATTACCCCTTTTTATATTGATTTTCCCCAAATTATCATCACTAATTAGGTCCTTAATCACATATAATCGAGTTATCCAAAAACCTTACCTCAATGATGAACTATTGTTTCCCTCTTCACAAACCCTCCAAAAGCTTGAAACCCGTATGAAAAATGGTGAGAAGAAGACCAAAATTCGCTATGTCCAATTTATATACCTTCTGCACAGGCTTTTCGCACCTGCGGTCCTAAATCTCGCACCTACGGACCGCACCTACGCCCAAAAGACCGGTCCTGCGGTTTCTCACTTAAACGGCCAAACTCGCACTTGCGGACCAAAATTCGCTCCTGCGGTCCCGCAGGTGCGCCCAAATAATCGCACCTGCGATTCTTTCCCTGCTGAACATACATCGCACCTGCGA
>ML297499.1:0-34806 GCA_005239495.1 Nicotiana undulata
ACACAGAGATTTTTACGTGGAAAATACCTGGCTCAAAAGGTGAAAAAACCACGACCTACTACTTAGTAGGATTTCCCCCAAACTCTTCACTACAACTCTGAGCCAAACAGTATTTACAAAATAAACTCTTTTGTAAACCTAGGACTAACTCTAATCCCTTTGTGGCAAACTAGCCTCTAGCTAATTGCGATAAGCTTCAAGTTAACTCTAACTTGAACAGTGTGTACCTATTACAATTGCTTCTAATAAATCTGAAAGATACAATATTAAATCACCTACTACAACCAACTAGACTCGAAAGACAAACATATGGAACTGGTTCTTCTAGCTGGTCAGTAGCCTTTGTGTCGCACAAGGATTCTGCTTGCAAAATAACTCTAGGAATTTTGCTTTCAATTCTTGTTTCACTTCTGCCTTTGTGCGATGAGAATTTAGCAGGAATGCTTCAACATTATATAGCGCCAGTAATTGAGATGTTCTTGTTTAGTTCTAATGCAACTCTTCCTTGGTAGAAGAGTTTGTGTTTATCTCAACTTCTTCATTTTGTTACTATCCTTGTTGAACTCGAACTCTAACCTCTTATCAATTTGCAACCTTTTCGCATTAGGAGACAACCTCTTGGTTCATGGATAATTCACAATCACGTTTATATCCTGTACATAGATGGTTCTTGTGCCAATGGAACTGTTCAAGTATGTTTTCCCTGATGGACCTGGTTCAACTGGGTAGACATTTGTCAATCTTCAAACCCATGCAGTGACTTGGGTCAACAGACTTGATGATATTATTTCATGATATAAAATACTGTTTTGGGTCGAGAATCCCATTTATTTATGGCCCGAGTGGCAGTTTGAGGGTTTCTGACTGAGTGAGTCGAGAGCCAATATTTTGAGGATATATGATGGATCGGGCTGCACGCCGCAGCATGTTACATTGTTATGTTATGTGAGGGGCCGAGTTCCAGAGTGATGGATGCCATGATTGGCTTGTTATAGACCTTAGGCTCTAGGAGCCCCTCCAGAGTCTGTACACCCCCAGTGAGCGCAGGTACCTACTGAGTGCGAGTGCCGAGTGATGAGTGACTGATACTGAGTATTGATTTGGCCCGAGGGGCAGCTTATGTTGTATTCTACTTGAGTATTTGATTATGATTCATTCATTTTATACTCAGATTTTTTTGGGAATTTTACTGAGAAACAATGGGAACCATACTTGTTTAAAGGATTTTTCTGAAATTGGTTTTAAGCATCTTGCCTGAATGTGTACACTAATAGAATTCAGTATTTTACTACTGTGAATTGATATTTTGTTATTGTGTGTTTCTTACCGTCAGACTTGATTTATGTTTATTACTACTGAGTTGGCGTACTCATCATTACTCCTTGCACCTCTGTGTGCAGATCCAGGTACTGGTACTAAGCAGTAGTCATCTGAGTTCGTGCGGCGCCAACTTTGGGATATTGAGGTAGCTGTCCAGCGTCCATACCACCTCCATTTTCCTTTCCTTATTTTTGTACTTAGTATTCCGTTTGAGACCTTGTATTATGACAATATTATTACTGGTACTATTCTTAGATGCTCGTGACCTGTTGACTCTATATTTGGGAATGGTTATAGCTTGTTTTGATTTGTTAAAGATTTAGAAATTATATACTTTTTATGAAGTGATATTAATGATTTGGGAAATTTCACTCAAGGAAATGTGTAATATTGTGATAGTTGGCTAGCCTAGTTCCACGATAGGCGCCATCACGGCCGGTTAGGATTTGGGGTCGTGACACTATGTTGATAGTAGTATTCTGGTTTTGGTTTGATTTTGAGATTTTGGAGACCGAGTCCAGAAACGGGGGCATCCCGAAGTAGGATTTTACGTTGTTGAGGTAAGCAATATTTTTAACTATGGCTTTGAGGGTATAAACCCGAAGAAAGTGATATCATGTGATTGTTTGGTGGTGATACCCATGCTAGGTGACGGGCGTGTGGGTGTGCACCGTGAGGGATTGAGACTTGGTCCGTCCCGTGAGGGTGTGAGGCCTAATGGCTATTATATTGTGGTTCTGTGTTTTCTTGTTGTTGAACTTGTTTGCCTTCATGTTAGAGATCATGTTTAGGCTTTATTCATGTTCAATATATCATTTGAAATCAGTCGTAGAAGTTATTGTACATGTTTACCTTGGTCTCTATTACTTGCTAATATGTTGTGATACTTGATGAGGTCTGTGTCCCCTTATTTGTTGATGATGGTGAGGCTAGTGAGGTACATGATTGAGTGATATGATGGCATGATGTGAGGATATTAATACCATAGCAAGTGAGTTTTCCGCGTAGCACATGAGTTGACCGTGCGAGTCCAGGTATTTATACCATAGCGCGTGAGTTGTCCGCGTAGCACGTGAGTTGACCGTGTTGATCCAGCTATTGATATGATAGCACGTGAGTTGTCCGTGCTTGGCGCTTGGGCTTTGGGAGCCCCTCCGGAGTCTGTACACACCCCCAATGAGCGTAGAGTGTTGAGTGCGAGTGATGAGTGATGGAGTGACATTATTGTGAGGTTGCATTTACTTTTGTTGTTGTATTTATCTGTTAAGTTTCTTTGTCGTATTTACAGAGTTATGGAATTTACCTGTTATTCCTATTATTATTTTTAAATTGTGAAAATAAATAATTGGACTGTTTTACTTATCTCGTCACTACTACTCAGTTCCCTAGTTATTTTTGTTACTACTGAGTCGGATGTACTCATATTACACCTTGCACTATATGTGCAGATCCAGGTAAGTTGGAAGGCGGCGATTGTTGAGTTCAGGCCGGCTATCTTTGGTGATTGCAAGGTAGCTGCTAGCGTCCGCAGGACCTTGTTACTCCCTTTTATCATCTATTTCTTTTTTTGGACAGTTAGACAGTTTATATATCTTAGTTCATAGTTTTAGACACTCATGACTTAGTGACACCCCGGTGTTTGGGGCTGTTTTCGCACTTTGTATTAATAAAATTTAGAGTTTATTTAGTTTTTGAGAACTTAAAATGTTGATATTATTTTATTAAATTCTTAAAATCAATCAGTAGTAATATTTTGGATAATAGGCTTGCCTTCTAACACGATAGGCGCCATCACGACCATGTATGGATTTTGGATCGTGACAAGTTGGTATCAGAGCCTAGGTTACATAGGTCTCACGAGTCATGAGCGTGTTTAGTATAGTCTAGCGGATCGGTACGGAGACGTCTGTACTTATCTTCGAGAGGTTGCAGAACCTTTAGGAAATTTCACATTCTTGTATTCTTATCGTGCGCTCTGTGTATTCTAGTAACTGAACATCTGTTATATCATTCTCCCGCAGATGGTCAGGACTCATGCTACCGGTCAAGAGGGTCAGTCATCAGCTAGGGTCGTGAGAGGACGAGGCCTCGGTAAAGGTCGTGTTGGGGGAAGAGTTATCTCCAGCACAGCAGCTGGGGCAGCACCTGCAGTTCCTCCAGTTATTCCCGCTCAGGGTCAGGTCCCGGAGGTAGAGGTTCCGCGGGACCAGCTCAGGCACCACTTGTGCCTATTGTTATTCCAGGCCTTCAGGAGGCCCTGGCCCAGATTTTGTCACTGTGTACGGGCCTTGCTCAGGCGGCTTCAGTTACCACGGTCGCAACTACTTCTCAGGTTAGGGGAGGCACCCAGACTCCCGTCGCCCGCACACCTGAGCAGGTCATCAGGGACATCAGACACCGGGGGCACCTCCAGCCCAGCCAGTTGCAGTTGCTCAGGACTATGTAGATCATGTTATGCCTGAGGATGAGCAACACATATTGGAGAGGTTTGGTAGACTCCAGCCTCCGCCATTTAGTGGTGTTGAGGGTGAGGATGCGCAGGGTTTCTTGGACAAGTGTCAGAGGATGCTTCGGACCGCGGGTATCCTAGAGATCAGTAGGGTCTCAATCACTACTTTCTAGTTTTTTGGGGCTGCACTTAATTGGTGGGAGGCTTATGAGAGACGTAAGGCTTATGAGAGACGTAGGCTGGTTGGCGCAACGCCCCTTTCTTGGCAGCAGTTCTCCACTCTCTTTCTGTAGAAGTATGTACCAGAGTCCCACAGAGAGGAGCTGCACATGCAGTTTGAGAAGCTTCGTCAAGGCAAGATGTCTATTACTCATTACGAGATGTGGTTCTCTGAGTTGGCTCGTCATGCGGTCTGGTTGGTTCCCACAGACCGAGAGAGGATCAGGAGGTTTGTAGATGGTCTCAGTTTTCAGCTTCGGTTGCTAATGACTAGGGAGAGAGTATCTGGTGCTACCTTCGATGAGGTCGTCGACATTGCTCGACAAATTGAGATGGTTCGTGGTCAGGAGAGGGTTGAGAGAGAGGCTAAGAGGCCTCATAGTGAGGGTGGTTTCAGTGGTGCTCCTCAGGGAGGTCCATTTCAGCAGGACCAGTTTCAGCAGAGTCAAACGCCATTCAGTGCATTGCAAGCGCATGATTCTCATTATGCCTCGCCTGCTCAAGTATCATCAGGTAATTCTTTTGGACATCGGGAGCAGCAGTTTTGCCAAAGGAAAGGTTGTTTCGAGTGCGGGTATTTTGGCCACATTGCGAGATATTGCCCTAGGTTGTTAGGTGGGACACCACAACGGAGTACTCGGCCGACGGCACCAGCACCAGTTCCTCCACCACCCACCCACCCAGCTAGGAGTGGAGTTCAGCCAGCTAGGGGTGGAGCCCAGTCAACTATGGGTCGCCCAAAAGGGGGAGGCAGATCAGGGGGTGGTCAAGCCCGTTTCTATGCCCTTCCAGCCAGGCCAGACGCTATTGCTTCAGATGTTGTGATTTCAGGTATGTTTTTTTTTCAGACTCGTTCGAGGACGAATGTTTGTTTAAGAGGGGGAGGATGTAACGACCTGGTCGTTCGTTATGAGAGTTATAGCCCCATTTCCCCCATTTATGCTTATTTATGTGTTTTTCAGATATGTTGAGTTGTTTCGAGTTGGTAGGTTTGGGTTCGTAGTAGTTTTTGAGTGAAATGAGAACTTAGTCTCTTAAGATGGTGACATAGTTGGAAAAGTCAACCGGAAGTTGACTTATGGGTGAATGATCTCGAAATGTGGTTTTTATGGCTCGGATAGCTTCGTTAGGTGATTTGAGACTTAGGAGTGTGTTCAGAATGTTGTTTGGAATGTTGTTCGGAGGTCCGGAGTAGAATTAGGTTTGAATTGGCGAAATTGAATTTTTGGCAATTTCTTGTCGGCAGTGGAGGTATCGGGGTCGTAATGGAATTGCGTAAGTTAGCATAGGTTTGTAGTGTCATTCATGACGTGTGTGCAAAATTTGAGGCCATTCAGACGTAGTTTGATAGGTTTCGGCGTCGTGGGCGAATTATGGAAGTTTAGATGTTCTTAGGCTTGAATCCGAGGTTGAATTAGTGTTTTGGTGTTGTTTTTGGTGCTTCGAAAGTTCGTATAAGTTAGATTAGTGTTATATGACTTTTTGGAAATAGTGGTTAAGATCCCGAGGGGCTCGGGACGATTTCGGATGGCGGAATTTAACTTGGACATTTCAAGAACGTTTTGACGTTGTTTCATCAAGAATAAGTGGTACCACATTAAGAAAATGAGCTCCAAATTCAGTTTCGATTGAAGCATTAGATCCGTATCCAAATTTTGGAGCCATATCAAAAGGAATCGTCGAATTTTGACATCATATGAGAGAGTTGTGCACATTTTTGTGACAGGGAAAATAATTTTCCGTCGCCAGCGCCCAGGGGAGCGTGGGGCGCTAGTCAAGGCGCCGGGATTTATTGAGATACTGGAATCAGCGCCATGGGCAACGCCACTTGTGGCGCCCGAAGCGTAAAACTCAATAAAACGGGAGTTTTTGGCCATTATTTACAAAAATAGAGTTGGGGGAGCTCAGTTTGGGCGATTTTCGGATGGGTTTTCACAAATTTGAATGAGGTAAGTGTTCTTTATCCTAAATCCTTTATAGATCATGATTCCATACTCATTTATATCATGAATCCATGAATTTATGGAAGAAAAAAATCAGATTTTTATCAAATCTTCCAAAAATATAAATTTAAGATTTGAAAGCCAATCTGATGTCGGAATTTGATAATTTTTGCATGGTTTAACTCGTATCGGAACGGGTGTTCGGATTTTGTGAGTTTTGTCATATTTCAAGACGTGGGCACGGGGGGCCGGGTTTTGGGCAGTTTTGGATTTTTGGTCTAATTATGTAGTTTTTATTGCGGAATTCGATTACTTAGCCTATATTGATAGTAGTATTTTGGTTTTGGTTAGATTTTGAGCTTTTGGAGACCGAGTCCAGAGACGGGGGCATCACGAAGTAGGATTTTACGCTGTTGAGGTAAGTAACATTTTTAACTCTGGCTTTGAGGGTATAAACCCGAAGAAAGTGATATCATGTGATTGTTTGGTGGTGATACCCATGCTAAGTGACGAGCGTGTGGGTGTGCACCGCGAGGGATTGAGACTTAGTCCGTCCCGTGAGGGTGTGAGACCTAATGACTATTATATGTGGTTCTGTGTTTGCTTGTTGTTGAACTTGTTTGCCTTCATGTTAGAGATCATGTTAAGGATTTATTCATGTTCAACATATTATTTGAACTCAGTCGTAGAAGTTGTTGTACATGTTTACCTCGGTATCTATTACTTGCTAATATGTTGTGATACTTGATGTGGTCTGTGTCCCCTTATTTGTTGATTATAGTAAGGCTAGTGAGGTACATGATTGAGTGATATGATGGCCTGATTGTGAGGATATTAATGCCATAACGCGTGAGTTGTTCGCGTAGAACGTGAGTTGACCGTGCGGGTCCAGGTATGTATACCATAGCACGTGAGTTGTCCGCGTAGCACGTGAGTTGACCGTGCGGATCCAGGTATTGATATGATAGCATGTGAGTTGTCCATGCTTGGCGCTTGAGCTTTGGGAGCCCCTCTGGAGTCTGTACACACCCCTAGTGAGCGCAGAGTGTTGAGTGTATTGAGTGTATTGAGTGTTGAGTGTTGAGTGCTGAGTGCGAGTGATGAGTGATGGAGTGACATTGTTATGAGGTTGCATTTACTTTTGTTGCTGTATTTATCTGTTAAGTTTCTTTGTGGCATTTACAGAGTTATGGAATTTACCTGTTATTCCTGGGTTTTTTTTAAAATTGTGAAAATAAATAATTGGACTGTTTTACTTAGCTTGTCATTACTACTCAATTCCCTAGTTATTTCTATTACTACTGAGTCGGTTATACTCATACTACACCCTATACTATATGTGCAGATCCAGGTGAGTTGGAAGGCGACGATTGTTGAGTTCAGGCCGGCTATCTTTGGAGATTGCAAGGTAGCTGCTAGCGTCCGCAGGACCTTGTTACTCCCTTTTATCATCTGTTTCTTCTTTTGGATAGTTAGACAGTTTATATATCTCAGTTCATAGTTTTAGACACTCATGGCATAGTGACACCC
Organism: Nicotiana undulata; assembly: GCA_005239495.1. Taxonomy (NCBI): domain Eukaryota; kingdom Viridiplantae; phylum Streptophyta; class Magnoliopsida; order Solanales; family Solanaceae; genus Nicotiana; species Nicotiana undulata. The sequence continues at coordinate 7,462 of ML297499.1, forward strand.
CGGTGTTTGGGGCCGTTTTCGCACTTTGTATTAATAAAATTTAGAGTTTATTTAGTTTTTGAGAACTTTAAATGTTGATATTGTTTTATTAAATTCTTAAAATCAATCAGTAGTAATATTTTGGGTAACAGGATTGCCTTGTAACATGATAGGCGCCATCACGACCATGTATGGATTTTGGGTCGTGACAGTAGGGGGATCTCCCGAAATACCGTTCCGTAGTCCCAATGTAAATTTGCAAGACAGGGGGATCTCCCGGAATACCGTTCCGTAGTCCCAAAGTAAATATGCAGTACAAGGGGATCTCCCGGAATATTCCATAGTGCCAAAGTAAATATGCAGCCAAACAACCAAATTCAGTAGATACGACACCAAAATCTTACAATTTAACGTAAGTACAAGCTAAGGACGACAGGTAAAATTTTATAAACATGTTGCACGTAGTTCAAGTAAACATTTAAGGAAAGCATGCATGCTTTCTTAGTCTAACTAGGTACTACACATGCTAATGAAGTCAAATATGAGAAAACATAGGTATAATTTAATGAAAAATCGGTTTTTACAACTATTAGCATGTGTACGTACTCGTCACCTCACGTACACGGCGCTCAAATATCAACAACAATACCAATCCTAAGGGGAGTTCCCCCACACAATGTTAGGCAAGCCACTTACCTCGAACCAAGCTCAAATCTATCCGAAATAATGCTCTTCCCTCGAAAATCCGACTCCGAATGGCCCAAATCTAGCCAAAACAAATTACATAATATAAATATAACCACAAGAAACTAATCTAGTGAACAATATCAAAGTTAAAGCAAGAAATTAGAAAATCGCCCAAAAAGCCTCCCCGAGCCCACGTCTCGAAACCGGGTAAAAGTTATAAAATACGAACACCCATTTCTTCACGAGTTCACTCGTACCAAATTACTCAAATCCGATACATAAATCTCGATCAAAACCCCAAAATGCGGCCTAAGAACTTTTCTCAAATTTTTCCAATTTTTCACCTCAAATCCGAAATTAAATGATGAAATCAAGTATATATTAGTGGGATATAATCATAAAGGAGTAAGAATCATTACCCAAAGACTTCCTCTAAAAATCTCTCGAAATTTCTCCTTCCACCAAGTTCCCAATTGAATTTTGTGATATTAACTCAAAACCCTCATTTTTGAACTTTAAATTCTGCCAGGTTTCCTTCTTCGCGAACGCGGAATACCTCTTGCGTTCGCGAAGAGAAATATACTCTTGCCTAGAATTTCTTCATCGCAAACGTGATGCCATTGTCGCAAACGTGAAGGACTATCAACTCAACCCTACGCGAACGCGGGACCAACATCGCGAACGCGTAAGCATAAGGGCATGGGGACCCAGCTGGCCATTCCTTCTATGCAAACACGGGACTCATATCGCGAACGCGTAGGCTAGCCTTCATAGTGCTTCGCGAACGTGGGACCTCCTTCCCAAATGCAAAGCACAAAAATCTCACCTGCCACAATGTCCTCTTTGTGAACGCGAGTATCCTTTCGCAAACGCGATGAAGGAATTGTCTGCGACACAACACCAGAAAATCTGCCAACTCCCATGGTCCAAAAATGATCCGTTAAGCATCTGACACTCACTCGGGGCCACCGGGACCTCAAACAAACATACCAACCAATCCTAAAACACCATACGAACTTAGTCGAGCCTTCAAACCACATCGAACAACATCAAAAATATGAATCACACACGGATTCAGGCCTAATGAACTTTGAAAATTTTAAATTCTACAAACGACGTCAAAACATATCAAACCTCGTCCGAATGACCTCAAATTTTACACACAAGTCAAAAATGACACTACGAACCTGCTCCAACTTCTGAAATTCCATTATGAACCCGATATCATAAGTTCCACTGCCGACCAAAATCGCCAAAATTCTAACTTTCGCCAATTAAAGACCAATTCTACTACGGATCTCCAAATCACATCCGGACGCGCTCCTAAGTCCATAATTACCTAACGGAGCGAAAAAAACTATCAAAAATCAAATTCGAGGTCATTTACACACAAATCGATATCTGGTCAGTTTTTCCAACTTAAGCTTCCAATTAAGAGACTAAGTATCTCAATTCACTCAAAAAACCAAAATGAACCCTCCCAGCAAGACACAATAGCATAAAAAGATACGGGAGAAGCAGTTAATAGGGGATCGGGGCTCTAAATCTCGAAACGGTCGACCGGATCGTTACATCCTCCCCCTCTTAAAATAATTGTTCGTCCTCGAACGAGCATAGAGACATACCTGAGGCTGTGAAAAGATGAGGATAAAGGTTGTGTATATCCCGCTCGGTCTCGCAAGTCGCCTCCTCGATCGGCTGACCCCTCCACTGAACCTTTACTGAAGCAATGTTCTTTGACCTTAGCTTTCTGACCTGCCTGTCCAAGATAGCCACTAGTTCCTCAACATAAGATAGATCCTTGTCCAACTAGACTGAGCTGAAATCTAATACATGAGTTGGATCACCGTGATACTTCCGGAGCATAGAAACATGGAATATCGGATGAACTCCTGCGAGGCTGGGAGGTAGATAAATATCATAAGAAACATCCCCAACACACCGCAATACCTCAAAAGGACCAATATACCTCAGGTTCAGCTTGCCCTTCTTTTCGAACCTCATGATGCCTTTCATAGGTGTGATGACCCAAAGGGTCATCGTATGATTTAAGACTTCATTCTGGGATCATAGTCTTTAAAACATTAATCTTACTCACCTCGATTTGTGTGCACAGTCCGAGCATGAATCTAGAAAGCCTTTATGTGAAATTATATGAAATAATAATTTTTGAGAGTTAAAACTAATTTTTAGTTGACTTTGGTCAACATTTCGAGTAAACGGACTTGGCCCGTGTTTCGACGGACCCGGGAGGTCCGTAGTAAAATATGGAACTTGGGTGTATGCCCGAATTGAATTCTGAGGTCCCCAGCTCGATAAAAGAATTTTTAACGAAAATTGTTAAGCTGGAATTTATTTGAATTAAAGAAATTGATTCATGTTTGAAATCATTGGTATTGGGCCCGTATTTTGGTTCCAGAGCCTGGTACAAGTCCATTACAATATTTAAGTCATATCTGTGAAATTTGGTGGAAATCGGAGTTAATTTGACGTGATTCAGACGTCCGGTTGAGAAGATAGTAATTTTGAAGTATTCTTGAGAAAACCATGAGTTTTGGTGCTAAATTCGTAGTTTTAGGTGTTATTTTGATGATTTGATCGCATGAGCGAGTTCGTATGATATTTTTAGACTAGCGTGCATATTTGGTTTTGAGCCCCGAGGGCTCGATGAGTTTCGGGTAGGCCACAAAGTGTTTTGGACTTGAGAAAATTTGTTGGTGTGTGTACAGGCCTGCAGATCTCGCAAATGCGAGATCTATCTCGCAATTGCAAGATCTAGCTCACATTTGCGAAGAGTATTCGCATTTGCGAGCAAGGTGAAGGGTACAGAGTGTTCGCAATTCGAAGGAAAGGCCGCATTTGCGGAAGTCCCTAGTTCGCAAATGCGATTGGGACTTCGCATCTGCGATGGAAGCAGAAACTGCGAAGGTTCACATTTGCTATATCCCTCTCGCATTTGCGAAGAAGCTCCACTCGCAATTGCGACATCTGCAGCTGATAAGTTTGGACTTAGACGAGAGTTTTCACCCATTCTTCAATTTTTCAAACCCTAAACCTCAAGAGGCGATTTTCAAAGACCAAAACTTCACCAAATCATAGGTAAGTGATTCCTAACTATTTTCTTTCAATATATTACAACTTCTAACAAGATTTCAACCTAGAATCTAGAATTTTCATGGTAGAATTAGGGATTTTTGGGTAGAACTTAGAAATTTCGAAATTTGGGAATTTAGACCTCGAATTGAGGTCAGATTCCAAAACCAATTGTATATCCGAGCTTGGGGGAGAATGGGTAAACGGATTTTGGTCCAAACCTCGAGTTTTGACCAAGCGGGCCCAGGGTCGATTTTTGACTTTTATTGGAAAAACTTAGGAAAACCATATGCATTAAAGTTGATTCCTTTAGCGTTAATTGATGATATTAAACTAATTATGATTAGATACGAGTGATGGAGGTGAATTCTAAAGGAAAAGCAGTACTTGAGCAGTGAGTGGCCTGCGAAATTGAGGTAAGTGTTGTGTCTAACCTTAGCTTGAGGGAATAGGTATTGTGTGACTACTTGCTACTTTTTTGTTGCTAAATACGATGTATAGGTGAGGTGACGAGTACCTATACGTTGTGGTTGAGTCATAACATGCGAGTGAAAGTTAATTCTTGTTGTTCTAGTTGTCTTAAAGCCTATTATCTATGATTATTGTGGTTAGTGAAATGTTGGAATATTTGTATTCGGTGCCACCTAGATGGATAACATTGTGAATAATGAGTTGAGATTGAAATGTTAAATGGTGATAGAAAGTATGATGAAATACTGATTTCTTGTGAAATTCCTCTTTATATGTTGTTAATGTTTCTATGATTGGTGAGGAAGAGTGTAAAGCACGAAGGGTGATGTCGTTCATAATTTATTTATATTGTGAGGAAGAGTGTAAAGCACTAAGGGTGATGTCGTGCATAATTTATCTATATTGTGAGGATGAGAGTAAAAGCACGAAAGGTGATGTCATGCAATTTTACTTTCTATTTAAATTGCTTAATTTGTTTGTTGACCATTGTCTATTTCTGTCTTTTCATTTTCTTTCTCCTTATGTTAAAATTTCCCATCGCATGCTCCCTCCCCATTATTTGTTGTTTTAAATTCCTTATTTGCTGTTATTTCTGTTAGCGTGATTATTCTGTCTAGGTTTTTATGTGGTGTCCTATCCTAGCCTCGTCACTACTTCGCCGAGGTTAGGCTCGACACTTACCAGTACATGGGGTCGGTTTTACTGATACTGCACTCTGCACTTCTTGTGCAGATCCAGGTTTAGGTCCAAGCTGAGCTAGAGCTGTAGCTGATTATTCACACGGAGACACGACGTCCCAAGATTCCTGGAGTCTTCTCCTTATTATTCACTTGTTGTTTTAAGTAGTTCAAAACAACTATATATTTTCTTTGAGCCAATTACTTGTAATAAATTCTTAGTAGTTCGTGAATTGTGACTCCAAACCCTGGGTAGCTAGTTATAGTATTAGTTTCGTAGTATCGTTTTATTCTTTCATATATTATTTTGGTATTATATGTTGGATTATATTAAACTTCGTATATGTTTTAATTGTTTTAAATGTTAAACCCTCTGATGTTGGCTTGCCTAGAAAATACAGTGTTAGGCGCCATCACGGTCCCAACAGTGGGAATTCGAGTCGTGACAATAGGCGATACCTGGAGCAAGACCCGCTCTCCAACCATGAATGCTAGATCGCGAAACTTCCAGTCCGAATAACTCTTATGTCTGGACTGGGCTATGCGAAGTCTATCCTGAATCACCTTCACCTTATCCAAGGCATCCTGGACCATTTTTGTACCTAACAATTGGGCCTCACCCCTCTCGAACCAACCCATTGAGGACCGACACCGCCTACCCTACAGAGCCTCATATGGTGCCATCTGAATGTTGAATTGATAACTGTTGTTGTAGAGAAACTCCGCAAGTGGCAAGAACTGATCCCATTACCCTCTAAACTCACGCATGAAGCATATCCTCTAGAATCTGAATCGTGTGCTCGGACTGCCCGTCCGTCTGAGGGTAAAATGTTGTGATCGGCTCCACTCTAGTGCCCAAATCCTGCTAAACGGCTCTCCAGAACAGTGATGTAAACTGTGTGCCCCTGTCTAAAATGATGGAAACTGGGACACCGTGAAGGCGAACATTCTCTCAAAGTGAGATGGTCGAAAGAGTATGTAGTCATCACTGGAATGAAATAAGCTGACTTGGTCAGCCGATCCACAATCACCCAAATAGTGTCGAACTTCCTCAAAGTTCGTGGGAGCCCAACTATGAAGTCCATGGTGATCCCCTCACACTTCCACTTTGGGATCTCTAGCCTCTGCAGTAATCCACCCGATCTCCGATGCTCATACTTAACCTGCTGACAATTGAGACACCTATCCACAAACCCAACTATATCCTTCTTCATCCTCCTCCACCAATAATGCTGTCTCAAATCCTGGTACATCTTCGCGGCACCCAGACGGATGGAATATCGCGAGATATGGGCCTCCTCAAGAATCAATTCCCGAATCCCATCCACATTGGGTACACTTATCCGGTCGTGCATCCTCATCATGCCATCATCACCAATAGTCACATCTTTAGCATCACCTCGTCGAACCCTGTCTTGAAGGACAAGTAGATGGGGGTCATCATACCGACGCTCCCTGATACGGTCATAAAGAGAAGACCAAGAGACCACGCAAGCCAACACTCATCTCGGCTCCAAAATATCCAATCTCACAAACTGGTTGGCTTATGATGTGGAGCCGGTGGCCATTTTGGATCGGTAGGTTCGGAAGTTGAGGTCAAAGGATATAGCTTCAGTGAAGGTGCAATGGAGAGTTCAGTCTGTGGAGGAGCCCACCTGGGAGACCGAGCGGGAGATGCGGAGCAGATATCCATGCCTATTTGAGACTCCAGGTATGTTTCTTGACCCGTTTGAGGACAAACGTTTGTTTAAAAGGGGAAGGATATAATGACCTGGCCGATTGTTTCGAGAGTTATATCCCCTCTCCCCCATTTCTATTTATTTTTGTGTTATACAGCTATATTTTGATATACCGGGTTAGTTGGTTCGGGTCTAGAGTGGTTTCGGAGTGAATTAAAACACTTAATCTCTTTATTAGAAGCATAAGTTGGAAAAGTCAACCGGATGTTGACTTATGTGTAAACGATCTCGAATATGAATTTTGATGGTTTTGTTAGCTCTATTAGGTGATTTTGGACTTAGGAATGCGTCCGGACTGTGACTTGGAGGTCCGTAGTGGAATTAGGCTTGAATTGGCGAAAGTTGAAAATTTAGCGATTTTGGCTGGAAGTGAAAAATTTGATATCGGGGTTGGAATGGATTTTTGGAAGTTGGAGTAGGTTTGTGGTGTCATTTGTGACGTGTGTGAAAAATTTGAGGTCATTCGGACGTGGTTTGATAGGTTTCGGCGTCGTTTGCGAAATTTAGAAGTTTAGAAGTTCTTAGGCTTGAATCCGAGGGGAATTTGGTGTTTTGATGTTGTTTTGAGTGATTCTAAGGTTCAACTAAAATCGTATTATGTTATGGGACGTGTTGGTATGTTTAGTTGAGGTCCCGAGCGTCTCGGGGTGATTCAGGGTGGTTAACGGAAGGTTTGGAACTTGGAAAATGCAGTTGAAGTTGCTGGTTCTGGTGTCTTCCGCACCTGTGGAGTGGGAGCCATAAGTGCGAGCCCGCAGGAACGATTAAGGAGTCGCAAATGCAGACATAGGGGACTTGGGCAGGAACCGCAAGTGCAAAGTTATTCTCGCACCTGCGAGAGTCGCACATCGGGGCAGACATACGCAGGTGCGAGGTAGTTTCCGCACATGCGATAATCGCAGATGCGGTCGAGAGGCGCAGAAGTAGTCCCAGGGATTTTAAATGATTTTTGCAGAAGTAGAGCTTGGTCCGCAAATGTTGTTGTGCAGATGCGGAGAAAGGACCACATGTGCGGTTTCACTGGGCAAAATGTATAAATAGAGGACTACGTGATTTTTCCTCATTTCCACCATTTTTAACTCGGACTTTGGAGCTTTTGAGGTGATTTTTGAAGGGTATTCAAGGATATTTACTGAGGTAAGTTACTTTATTATCCTTATCTATGGTGTTTTCCCGTTGATTTCTCACCTAATTAGTGGGGGGGTTTAAGTGAAATAAGGGGTTAGGGCTTGGGATTTTGGAGAGTGTAATTTGGGGATTTGAGGGACCAAATGATGTCGGATTTTGATAAATTTTCTTGGTTAGACTCGTGAGTGAATGGGCTTTTGGGTTTTGTTTTGTCGAATTTCGAGACGTGGATCCGAGGGCCGGGTTTAAGTGAAATAAGGGGTTAGGGCTTGGGATTTTGGAGAGTGTAATTTGGGGATTTGAGGGACCAAATGATGTCGGATTTTGATAAATTTTCTTGGTTAGACTCGTGAGTGAATGGGCTTTTGGGTTTTGTTTTGTCGAATTTCGAGACGTGGATCCGAGGGCCGGGTTTAAGTGAAATTTGGATTTTAGCTCAAATTCAGTAGTTTTCTTGTAGGATTGATCCCTTTAGCCTTTATTGATTGTGTTGTATTACGTGTGGCTAGATCGGGACATTTGGAGTCTGAATCGAGAGGCAAGGGCATTGCGAAGTAGGAATTTTCTCAAATTGAGGTAAGTAACGTTATAAATCTAGTCCTGAGGGTATGAAACTCCGGATTTTTGTGTCGTGTGACTATTTGGAGGTGACGCGCATGCTAGGTGATGGGCGTGTGTGCGTGTATCGCTGGGGATTGTGACTTGGTCCGTCCTGTAACAAGTGTAAAGTTGAACAACCTATTGTAGCTATATGCTTCTTATGTGTTTTAGAAAGATTTATTGTAAATCATGCTAGATACCACGTCTAGGCTTTAACCCGGTATTGTTTGGACCCTTATAGGTCTTTTCTTGTTGTCCTCTCATTGTTTTGGTTGATAATCTGTACTCAGTAATGTTCATGCATTTTTACATCAGAGCTCAGTCTCTGTTACTCTATCTGATGCATCATGTCAATGTTGTTTGGGCTGATTACTTTGAGTTCTGAGAGCCCGTGAGACTGGAGAGATTGATGACTGAGTGAGGCTGAGGGCCTGATTTGTGAGGACATTTTATGGGATCGGGTTGCATGCCACAACATGTTTCATTGATTCTGCCATGATGCGCATTGATATAGCGCTTGGGATGAAGGAGCCCCTCCGGAGTCTGTACACACCCCCTGTGAGCGCAGGTGCCTACTGAGTGCGAGTGTCGAGTGCTGAGCGATTGTGAGTTTGGAGTGATTGGGAGGACTGAGTGATGTTTGCCCTAGGGGCGGTATATGATTTCATCATTTATGCATATAGTTGCTTTGTGTCCTTATTTGAGAACTGTTGAAAGATATTTTTAACCGATTTTACTTGAACTTGAAATAAACACGCTAATTTGACTTAAACTCTGGTTGTAAAGCATGTCGTACTTTACTGAAATTTTGTGATATGAATTGTACTTGCATCTAGCTCGTCACTACTTCTCAGCCTTTATTTACTTTTGTTGCTTACTAATTTGGTGTACTCACGTTACTTCCTGCACCTTGTGTGCAGATCCAGGCATTTCTAGCCACGGTAGCGGCTGTTGATATTTCTATAGCTGATCATTGGAGATAGCAAGGTAGCTGCCTGGCGATCGCAGCCCTGCTTTTCTTCTTCTCTATCTTCCCCTTAGTTGTACTTTTAATTTTTTCCTAGATTATGTTAGTCTTGTTGCTACCAGACCAGTTTGTAGTAGTTGCTCATGACTTAGTGACACCTTGATGTTTGGGGCTTTTCTTTCCGCATTTCTATTTCTGAGTTCAACTATTATTTATTTTATGAAATTTTGTTATACAAAAAAATGTCTATTGGCATATATTTGAATGAATTGTTGTAGTATTGCGGAAGTCGGCTGGCCTAGTACCATCGATAGGCGCCATCACGACAGGTTTGAGTTTAGGGTCGTGACATCAAGGCATGAACAATAGCTGCTAACTCAAGATTGTGGACAGGATAGCTCTTCTCATGCACCTTCAATTGTCGGGATGAATAGGCAATCACCCTACCGTCCTGCATCAACACCGCGCCAAGACAATTCAACGAGGCATCACAATAGACGGTGTAAGACTTCGAACCTGTAGGCAATACCAATACTGGGTTGTAGTCAAAGTTGTCTTAAGATTCTGAAATCTCTCCTCACACTCCTCTGTCCACCTGAACGGAGCACCCTTCTAGGTCATCCTGGTCATAGGTGCCTGCAATAGATGAAAATCCCTCTAGAAAATGACAGTAATACCCCACCAAACTAAGAAAACTGCGGATCTTCATAGTTGATGACAGTGTAGGCCAATTGTGAATACTACGTGACCCAAGAATGCCACTGAGTCAAGCCAAAACTCACACTTAGGTAATTTTTCATAAAACCACTTCTCCCTCAAGGTCTGAAGCACAGTCCTCAGGTGCTGCTCATGATCTTCTAGAGTCCGGGAATACACTAGGATGTCGTCAATAAACACAATGACGAAGGAGTCAAGATAAGGTTGGAACACACTGTGCATCAAATGCATAAAGGTTGTCGGGGCATTGGTCAACCCAAAAGACATGACAAGAAACTCATAGTGACAATATCTGGTTCTGAAGGTAGTCTTCGAGATATCCGGCTCCCGAATCTTCAACTGATGATAGCCTGAGCGCAAGTCAATCTTGGAAAACACCTTGTAACCTTTAACTGATCAAATAAGTCATCAATGTGGGGCATTGAATACTTGTTCTTCGCTGTAACCTTGTTTTGCTAGCGATAATCAATACACATACGTATAGAACCATCTTTTTTCTTCACAAACAAGACTGGAGCACCCCAAGGTGACACACTGGTCCGAATGAAGCCCTTATCAACCAACTCCTGCAACTGCTCCTTCATATCCTCTAACTCAAAAGGAGCCATACGGTAAGGAGGAATAGAGATGGGCTGAGTGCCCGACAACAGATCAATGCCAAAATCAATATCTCTGTCGGGCGGCATGCCTGGAAAATTAGCTGGGAGCACATCTGGGAAGTCCCTCACTACTAGAACTGACTCAACTGTAGGGGTATCAACACTGACATCTCTCCCATAGGCCAAATATGCATCACACCCTTTCTCAACCATTCATTGAGCCTTAAAAAATGAAATAACCCCTCGAGGAGTATACTCTAAGGTACCCCTCCACTCTAATCGTGGTAAGCCTAGCATAGCCTGCGGGGAGTATACTCTAAGGTTTCGTTAGCTCCTTTAGGTGATTTTGGACTTTAGAGTGTGTCCGGAATGTGATTTGGAAGTCTGTAGTAGAATTATGCTTGAATTGGCGAAACTTGGAAACTTGGCAATTTTGGTCGGCAGTGGAAAATTTGATATCGGGTCGGAATGGATTTCCAGAAGTTGGAGTAGGTTCATAGTATCATTTGTGACATGTGTGCAAAATTTTAGGTCATTCAGACGTTTGGTAGGTTTCGGCGTCGTTTACGAAATTTGAAAGTTTAGAAGTTTTTAGGCTTGAATCTGAGGGTAATTTGGCGTTTTGATGTTGTTTTGAGCGATTTGAAGGTTTGACTAAGTTTGTATGGGTTTATATGACCTGTTGGCATGTTTGGTTGAGGCCACAAGAGCCTCAGGTGTGTTTTGGGTGGTTAGCGGATCAAGTTGGAGATTTGAGAAGTTGTTGAAGTTGGTTGTTGCTGGTGTAATCACACCTGCGAGGGGTTTGGCCGCAGGTGCGGCTGGGATTGCGCAGGTGCAGATGTATATTGGACTGGGGAGAACCGTGGGTGTGCGCACCTGCGACCCCGCAGGTGCGAGTGGTGGTCGCAGATGCGAAGAGAGGTGATTGGCTGACCGAGTAGCTACAACTTCAAGAGGGTCCGGAAAAAGCGGATGGCTATGCGCAGGTGCGCGTCCGTAGGTGCGAAAGCGGGTGCACAGGTGCGGGTCCTCGAGAACTTAAGTGGTTTCCGCAGGTGCGGAGAGTTGGCCGCAGGCGTGAAAATGTGGCCGCGTGTGCGAAAATGTGTCCGCATGTTTAAAAACAAGGGTTCGAGAATTAGGCTTCATTTCAATATTTTGAACTCGGGCTTAGGCAATTTTGGAGAAGATTTTCGAGGGGATTCTTGAGGTAAGTTTCTTGTACTTGTTTTTTATCAGTAATCTTGATTGCCCATTGTTTTCCCCACTTAGATTGTGTGGTTTTTGGGTGAAATTTGGGAGTTGGAGGTTAAGGATTTGGAGAGTGTAAATTGGGGATTTGAGGGACCAAATGAGGTCGGATTTGATGAATTTAGTATGGGTAGATTCGTGCGTGAATGGGTTGTCGGATTTTGTGAGTTTTGTCGAGTTCCGAGGTGTGGGCTCGAGTTCGGCTTTTGGGCCGATTTCGGGCTTTGATTCAAGATTTGACCTATTATGATCGGGATTGGTTCCTTAAGCATTGTTGATGTATTTGAATTGTTGTTGGATAGTTTCGAGCAGTTCGGAGGTCTTAACGCGCGGGATGGCATCTTTGGAGCATCACTTGGCTTGATCGACAATGGTATTGGCTCGTTTGAGGTAAGTAACTCTTTTAAACTTAGTGCTGAGGGTATGAAACCCCGCATTACGTGTTATGTGAATGGTATTGAGGTGACACACATGCCAGGTGATGGGCATACACCTTGTGAGTTGGGACGTTGTAGTTCCCACGGCACTGTATAGTTCCCTATTTTGTCGATATTTGTGCTTTTACCACGTAATAAAGTAATTGAGATGTCAATCATGCTAGATATCATGTTTAGACTTTATGTTGATACTGTTGAGACCCATAGTGGTCGTTTCTTGCTGTTATTTCACATACTTCACTCATATTTTGTACTTAGTCATGTTCATGCATTCATATCATATCTCAATCTCAGTTGTAATCTATTGATACATCATATTCTTGTTCTCGGGCTAGTTTCATGACACTGTGAGCCCGTGAGCGCGACTGGAGAGATTGATGACTGAGTAAGGTCGGGGGCCTGTTTGTGAGGATATTGATACCATAGCACGTGAGTTGTCCGTGCAACACGTGAGTTGTCCGTGCAGATCCAGGTATTGGTATCATAGCACGTGAGTTGGCCGTGCAGCACATGAGTTGTCCGCGCGGATCCAGATATTGATATTATGGCACGTGAGTTGTTCGTGCAACATGTGAGTTGTCTGTGCGTAGCCTTGGGCTGTAGGAGCCCCTCCAGAGTCTGAACACCCCCAGTGAGCGCAATCGACTATAAACGTGTGTGGATCGAGATACATGTCATTTGCATGCACACATGACATACAGGCATTTGCATGTGCGCATGACATAGGGTGTTCGTGGTTCGGTTTGGATCGGTTTTTCCGTAAAAATAAATCAAAACAAGTAAGTCGGTTTTTCAAATATTAGAACCAAACCAAACCAATCAAGTCAGTTTTTTCTCGATTTGGTTTATGTCGGTTTTTCGATTTTTACCGTTATTTGTTGGTTTTTTCTTAAATATAAGACATACACTACCAAAAACATATTCCGGCGACCACATTTTTAACGTGACACTATCAAATAAATTGCCCTTTGAGAAATCTATTATTTACTAAAATATATTGATGATAATTGAATCAAATAGTGATGAATAATTTAAGGACTCAATTAAAAATATTTTTCTAACATGAAATGGATTCTTACACTTAACAAAAGAAAACTACCAATCAAACTAGAATATAAGGGTAAAGAACTGTACTAAAAGTGCAAACGAATAACATTCACCATAATTTTTTTGAAATTTTGTATAAAAATATACATATATATTGGTGTAATAATAAATTTGAAATAGCTACTCCTATAGTCGGTTTGGTTCGGTTATTTTTTGATTAAAACCAAAACCAAACCAAATTTGATCGATTTTTAAAATTCAAAACCAAAACCAAACCAAAAAGTATAGGTTTTTTTGGTCGGTTTGGATAGGTTTTTCGGGTTTTTATGAACACCCCTACATACAGACCCTTCAAGCATACCAGTTCCGCATTCTTCTTCAGACCCATAATTTTAAGGAAACCTTTGCCTGTGCGGTTCTCAGGCATCAACAACCCCGGGGTTTCCCACACTAGGCCATCCAATCCTCCTATTTCCTCCAGTAAAGGCATCATTTCAATGTCCCCAAAGCGGAACACGGACCTTTCGCAATCCCAGAATAAGGTAGCAGCCTCTATTATAATTTTGTTAGGTTGGATTTCTAGGAGGGATGGTAGGTTGCCCTAGTATTTTCTGACGAGAGTTTTGTCACTAGAGTGTAGATCTTTCCACCAACTCAGTAGTCTTGGGTGGATGTTGGAGACCATGCCGAATCTGGGGACTTCGTGCCTCATATTTCTGCAAGGCAAATAAGGTTAGGCCATCACCCCCATCGGACTCGACTATTTAATATCAACAATTAGAATGAAGCCTTTAGTTCTCCAAAGGAATGCACCGAATGTTATGATGTCCGTTTGGGTTTAGGAAACCCCGGTGGACTTTTGGATAAGGATATCTTAAAAGCTATCGTGCGGACAACACTTTAGCTTGGCTAGGTTTGACCATGATGCATGCAACTATACAACAAAGTAAGGTTTCTATGGGGGTTTAGACTGGTACCCTTGAGCGAACAACTCAAGGGGGAAGGCACAGAACCGTCGACTGCATCACTGATCGACTAGTTTTACCGCAAATAAGCCTTTCCGAATTTAGGGGGTAATAATATAGGAAGAGTGCAACCACTCATCAAGCGTTGCTATAGGATTTTTGTCTTGTCACAAGTGGAGTATGATGTGGAATCATGAATATTCAATAAACAGTAAACATGTATTCACGTATTTGCACGTTATGAAAGCAGTAAATATAGCAGTTTATAATTTAAAAGCAATTACAAAGGAAGGAAAAAGAAAAACATGTAAGTCTGCTTTTGAAGAAAATTAAATGCTTAAAAGAAATAGACAAGTAATTGCACATAAGGGGAATGGGAAGAGGTACAAATTCACAAAGCGGTTTGAAAATGGTAAAAGCCTGAAAATCCCCAGCAGAGTCGCCATGCTGTCGCGCCCCTCTTTTTCCTTGCGGAGATCGGGTTCGGGACATTTTGGGTTGAGACAACTCTTTCCTTTTGGGAAGAGGTTTGCATTTTTGAGAGTCTCCACCTAATGATTTTAAAGGTGCGTTAGGGCACCTAAAGGGGGGTTCATTTACAACTACGTTGTTAACCATAGATAGGGTAAGGGATTGAGATTATCCTAAGGGGAAGGTGTTAGGCACCTCTCAGGATCCACAAGTGTGGTTCCCGGCCAAATAGCTTTTGTGAATTTGTACGGTTTAGCAAACAAACAAATAAAGGCTCAAATAAGAGGGGGTTTAAGTCCTTAAGCATACAAGGTGTTTGAAAACAGTTAAAAAAAGAGTTTTAATCTAAATATTTCAGGTAAAGGATATCCTAGGTTTGTGTTAATATGGATCACATCAATGCAATACCCGGTATGACACTCCTCAAAAAGAGGCTACACGTGGTATTAGTGCATCGATCATCATGTCCATATTCTAACTTTTCCCATCCCGTGAAGGTAACTAAAGCGCGTGTTGGTCACGAACTCTATTGCGTGTTGTTACCGCCCCTTCCTATTAGTCCCCGAGGAGGTTAGGATTACTATCCTACAAGGGAAGTACTATGCAGACCCTCAGGTTTACAAGGTAAAATTCTAAGGCGACAAATAAAGAACACATAGGACTACAGTAAATGGGAACACATAGGAGCATGTAAGAGGCTCAAATTTACCTCTGCAGTTAATGCACATAACAGCACGACTCAAACACAAGTAAGAATAGTGTTTTAATCCAGAACTTAAGATATGGTGTCTAAGTGAGTTTAGAATATAAACAGATATGTAGACCTGTCTTATTACTTAGAAAAGGGTCCTAATCAATTTGCCTACTGGTTTTAGCATGCTGGTAGTTAAACATGATCAGAAAAACAGATTT
The DNA here is from genome assembly GCA_005239495.1 of Nicotiana undulata. Lineage (NCBI taxonomy): Eukaryota > Viridiplantae > Streptophyta > Magnoliopsida > Solanales > Solanaceae > Nicotiana > Nicotiana undulata. The sequence goes on from ML297499.1 coordinate 23,205, forward strand.
GGTTTTTATTTTTTTGTAATTGATTACCTAAGGCTTGCCTAGGTGTAAAATAACATGCAACAGTTGTACAGGTTTGTTAAGGATTCCAGATTATTAATCCTAATAGCATGTGATTCTAAATGTGCGCAAATGGATGATTGACAATTTATTTAGAACATGGGATTGTGTGTTTAAACTAAGTATGATCCTATGAACATGATATCTAGGATGCGTAGACAGAGATACAGAATGGGGTGTATGAAAAATCATAGGCAGGATCTTCTAAATGTATGCAGTTACATGCTTTCAAAATATGCAACAAGTATGAGAGTGACCTGTTTATTAGTTGTTTTCCTAGAACAGGGTCTCTATGTATAACATGCCAAAGTGTTGCAGATTTTGTTAACACTCGTTTAAGGCAGGATCTAGATTACATTTTCAGAATCACATGATAGCAATTTTTAGTGTTACTACTGATCCTATGAACATGATTTTCTAAGTGAGGATGATATGCTGAAAGAAAAGCAGATATATCAACATAAGTGACAAAATGTATGGCATGCGTGATCCCTAGACATGGTTACTAGTGCGCACATAGGAAAAATAAACCTAGAGAAACATGATATCTACCCAGACTTATACTATAGCATGCATACCCCACCCAATTTCACTATCCAGCCCCAGAATAGTATTTACAAATTATTACAAGCCTTTGAATATGAATTACATAATTAAAATAGGAAAAGAAGAAGTTAACTATAGGGAGCCTTCCATAGTAATCCCAAGTATCCAGGTCTTCAATGCCATGTACCGTTGTTTCATAACCTTTCATAATCCAGGTGTGTCAGAGTTCCTTAAGGATCTCAGAGGTCCCGGGCAGTGCTCACACCCAGATTTCATAGCCAAAGATGGAGTAAGTGCAGTGTGGAAGAGCCAGCTCTTGTGCGCCAAAGTTTAGAGGGAGCTCAAGGGTCCTTAAGAAATGCTCACACAAAAGAGCAGAACCTAGGCTTCTAAGAGTATATGTGAGAGTTCTTGGCATAGTTTAAAAGAATAGAATTGAAAACAGTTTTCTGAAAAGAGATAAAAAATAGATTTAGAAAGAGCTTGCCTTAGTGAAAATAGTTTGAAAGAAAGGGAGTAGGACAGTCAGCAATTCAGAATCAAGATATCATACATAGTGCAGGGAGACAGACACAAACAGGTAATAGGGGATTGGGGACAAGTAGGTCACATATAAAGATAGATTTGCATACAAGTTAACCCCAGAGAGATACTAAGGCATTTCAGAATTTTAACAAGCACAGAACAGTTTTCATAAAGGTGCTTAGGCCTGAGACTTAACAGAATTAAATTGAGGGATACCAAAGAGGAAGTACATGACAAATAGAGTTACCCATAGGCCCAGGGGAAAGGCTTCATGCGTACAACATATGTTCAGAATCACATATACCTAAGGGACACAAATACATGCTTATATGTGTTGGGTATGAGGGGTAAGGCAGGGTCCTAGTAAACATTAGGAGGCTATAAAACATGTTGAAGCTAAAAGGAAAAGTAATCACATTGGTAAACTAGTAAATAGGCATGCTAATTGCAAGGTAAACAGCAGAACCACAAGTAGAAACATATTATGAACAGGATGAATTGAAGTGCTAAAAGAAACATATTGTTTTTGAAAACTCGAATTGTAACTAGGACATACCAGTATAGGAGAGACAGTAATACCAAAGCAGAAGTAAGAGAGGCCAATAATTAGCCTTGGCTTTGTAGCCAACTAATTCAAGACAGTAACAAGTAGCATAGAAAAGAGAGAGAGAGAGAGAGAGAGAGAGAGAGAGAGAGAGAGAGCAAGTTTAGTCGTGAGAGAGAGTTTAGAACATTGTGTGTTCCCGTTTTCAAAAAATAAGAGGCATGGGTATATATAGCTTTTAAAATAGTAGTCAATAAGGTGCAGATCAAAGTCAGGCAGCAATTAAAGGAATCAGAATCAATCAGTTTAAGTACTTCCTCTAATTAAGTGGTTAACTTTCAAACGGTAAGAACAAGTAACCAATAAGGAAGCAAATCAACATATGATTGGAACATAACAAATAAGGAAATACTTCAAAATAGTGTAAGTATAGAGCTGGTAATTAGGCTAGGTTCATCGAGTCCTAATTAAGGAAACAAATGTTGAGAATCAGTTGACAGCATAATTAACCAAAATTAGGCAAGAGAATATTTTAAATATTGAAATCAGTCGAGAATAGAGGATACCAATCATAGGGAATTAGGGATTCCGCTAGAAGGCAATATTAACCAAAGGAAAGTATTGCAACTGAACGGAGCAAACATAGCATAAGCAAGAATAGACAAAGTAGGGTAAGAGAATCACATAAATCAGGGATTTAAGTTAGAACATAGTAAATGATTAAGGGAAATAATGGAGTAAACATGATGCGAGCAGAGGACACAAAGATCAGAAACCCTAATGAACAAAATATGGTAAAGTCACAGAAAAATTCAGAACATTCGTGGGAAACATGTACACATGCAGATTAAACAAACAAAATCATCAAAGCAGACTCAGAATCCTAAGATTAAGGCAAAGCCACTTAGGGTTTCCAACATAGTAAGTCAGATGAAGGAAAAACACAAATAAATCGTGCAAACATAGTAGAAATTATAGAATAATACTTAAAATCAGAAAGAGAATCATTTTTTTTAGAAAGGTGTTAAGAAACCCTAGCTTGAAGATTAAGAGCCATTTTTAAAGAAAACTCGGAATCTTTAAGGAAAATAGCAAAAATAACTTAGAATACATCCAGATTTGTCATAGATCTAAGAAATCGAGAGCCAACAGTTAGGGTTTTAGTGAGATAACTCAAAAAGAGAGAAAATCGGCTCATAAACCATAGGTTTTGGCCGGAGATGGGAAGATCTTACTCAGACAGGCCAAGGGTGGCCTGAGAAGGCATGAACAGTCATGGGGTGAGGTGAACCGCTTCAGGATCTCCTGAGGACCTCAGGACAGTGATACCCGGTGTAGGNATGTGAGATGAGTCAAATGAGTCGAAGGGGGGTAGGCCATTAGGTCTAATTTAGGTAAATACTAATCTGGGTCGTTGATTCAAACTGATCAACGGCTCAGATTGATCGAAAGGTTGGGCCAGGTAGAAATTTAGGTCTGGGCTGGGTAATTGGGTTGATTTAATTTGGGTTTTGGCTACAATTGAGAAAAATTCAAAATGGCTATTAGTTAAATACCCATTTAAAATAGGTAAATAATTAATAAAAATGGTTAATAACTATAGAAAAAATGAAATTGAAGCATAGTAGATGAAATTAAAGTAATTAATTAGTATTTAAAATACAAATGACTTATTATTTGGTAGAAATAGCATAAAATATGTAATCAGGTTATAATTGCAAAGTTATTGCAATTATAGCCAAATAATACCAATTTGGCTAATTTGTGAAGTAATTAAATCATAATAGGATAAAAATGATATATCAAACCAAGGAATATTTTGAAACTATTTTTAATGCAATTTATGATTAATTATTGGATATAAAAGTACTGGACAAATTAGAAATAAATTAATAAAAATATGGGAAAATTATGGAAAAATATCAGTTATTATAAAAAGTGATTTTAAAGGTATATATGCAAACTTGAAAATAGTTTTTGAGGAAAAATTGGGTATCAACAATGCTCAAAATGCCAAAATCTTCCAAAAACTCTTCCAAAACTTATCTGAGCCTCATGGGACCCTAACCAAGTATACTAACAAGTCCCATAATATGACACAAACTTAGTCGAATGTCCGGCATACTAACCTCCTTCTCCTCCTCTCTCAAGAATTTTATCTTTTCCCAAATTTCTACGCATGTCCGGCACTTCAATATCAACAACTGACCCAACCAGCACAAACTTGTTCTCAGTGGTAGCAGTTTCAGAAACAACCTCAAGATTACCTTGCTCAGAACTGGATGAACCAGGTGCTTCATCCTCATTTTCTGATTTGAAAGATTCACTTTATGATTCAGAATCATTATCCTTCTCAGCCTGTCGAATTTCCTCCAAGAATGTTGAACGAGAACCAGAAGCAACAGATTTTCTGGCAAGAACTTTCACACGACGTGCCCTGGGGGATGGAGTAGGATTAGGTGTGGGTTCAAGAACTGGAGTGGGTTCAAGTACTTGAGGGTTTTCAGGGGTTAAAGATATCTCTAGAGATTGAGAGTTATACACGGATGGAGAATTAGAATCAGATTCATAAAGTCCTCCATCATAATCACGATTGGGCGATGAAGAAGAAGAAAAGGCAGGTGGTGGTGAAGACATTGCGATAAGTTTTTTAGAAATAGAAGAAAATTCAATCAGTTTTGATTTGAAGAAGAGAGTGACGAACTTGGTTCTACTTGGTATGTTATGAAGAGGGAAAGTAATGATGACCCATTTATAAGATGTGGCATTAAATTTAGAACGGGAAGAGTAGTTACTCAAGTAGAAGTCTAATCGGCGTAAGACTGACATTGATTAGACGGTTATACATCCCCTAAATCTAGGCTAATTAAGTAGAGATGAGACTTCTTGAAACTGGTTCAATTTGGATAAGTACTAAGAATTTGAATTGAACCAAATATAGATAGAGTCCTGCTCATGTATGACTGTAATTAATTTAATAAGTGTATGGAGATGAGTACGTACCTTGTCAGTCAGATGAACCCGCATGGATGAACCAAGTTCATCATGTTAAAGTCTTTAATTTGCCTCAATTTACAAAGATAGAGAAACATCATTAGCACCCAGAGAATCATAGTAATACATGGCAAGAGAGTATAGCAATAAAGACATGATACTAAGCAATGATTAGTCTGGTTAAGTACCTAGTTTAAAATTTTCTAGCCAAATTTTTTTTCATTTTTGTTTTTCAATTAGGTGATCTTAATCATCTCTAATTCAAGCATGTTTCTCTCAAAATTCTCCCTACTTAGGGCTTTAGTAAAAATATCTGCAATTTGATGTTCAGTAGCACAAAATTCGATTGAGATCATTCCTTCTTCATAGTTATCCCTTAGGAAATGGTGTCTAACATCTATGTGCTTAGTTCTCTTATGATGAACCGGGTTCTTTTGAGATACAAAAGCTTTCCTTTTCTTTGGAGGAACTGGGGTAGTGACTTTTTTGAACTTTTGAGTTCTCTTCTTTTGGGGTTATAAGACTCCCCCAGCTTCCTTAGCATCTCAGCCAGTGTCTCCTCGATAGATGAACCAGGTTCATCTGCTGATTTTAGTAAGCTCTCTAGACCTGTTTCTGCTTCCTCAGCTACACTTCCCTCTAAATTTGTGACACCTTCTTCAACAATCTCAAGAACGGGACCACAAATAGCCAAAGTGGTACCGTCCTCCCCAGATTCCCTTACAAAACCTCCTTCTCCCTCTCTCTCAAGAATTTTATTTTTCCCCAAGTTTCTCTGCCTATCCGTCACTTCAACATCAATAACTGAACCAACCAACACAAACCTGTTTTCAGTAGTAGCAGTTTCAGAATCAACTTCAAGATTACCTTGCTCAGAACTGGATGAACCTGGTGCTTCATCCTCATTAACGATTTGAAGGATTCACTTGAAGATTCAGACTCAGGAACCTCGCTGGCTTTAAGAATTTCCTCCAAGTATTTTGCACGAGAGCCAGAAGCCACCGATTTCCTGGCCAACATTTTCACCCTACGTGCCCTAGGGGCTGGAGTGGGGTTGGGTGTAGGTTCAGAAGTAGGCTCAAGAACTAAAGGGTTTTGGGGGTTGTAGATTTGGATGGTGAATGTGAACTGTACACTGATGGAGAATTAGAACTAGAATCACCGTCCTCATAATCGTGGGCGGAGAAGGAAGATGAAACAGGGGGTGGTGAAGACATTGTTATGAATAGTTTTTGGAAGAGAAGAGAGTTGATCAGTTTTGTTTTGAGAAGAATGATGAACTTGGTTCGACTTGTTATGTTATTAAAAGGGAGGTAATGATTTCCCTTTTATAAGATGTGGCTATGAATTATACAACGGTCAGACTTAGTAATAAAGTGGAAGTCTAAACGTTGTAGGACTGTCATTGATTAGACGGTTAGGAATCCCCTAAATCTAGGCTAATTAAGTAGCTATGTGACTTCTTGGAACGGGTTCATTTTGGGATAAGTACAAAGAATTTGAAATGAACCAAATATAGATAGAGTCCTTCTCGTGTGTGACCGTAATTAATTCAATAAGTGTATGGAGATGAGCTCGTACCTTGTCCGTCAGATGAACCAGCAATGATGAACCAGGTTCATCGTGTTAGAGTATTTAGATATGCCTCAATTTACGAAGATAGAAAAACATCATTAGCAACCAGGGAATCATATTAATACATGGCAAGAGAGTATGGCAGTAAAGTCATGATATTGAGCAATGATTAGTCTGGTTGATTATCTATGTTAGTGTTTCTAGCCAAAAATTTTTTTTATTTTTTTTCATTTTTACATTTTTTTTATTTTTGTTTTTCTAATAAGGTGATCTTAATCATCCCTAATTCAAGCCGGTTTCTCTCAAAATGCTCCATACTCAGTGCTTTAGTAAAGATATCTGCAATTTGTTTGTCAGTAGCACAAAATTCACTTGTGATCATTCCCTTTTCATAGTTATCCCTAAGGAAGTGGTGTCTAATATCTATGTGCTTAGTTCTCTTATGATGAATCGGGTTCTTGGTCATACTAATTGCATTAGTGTTATCACAGAAAATAGGAATGCATCCCACATCTATACCAAAGTCCATGAGTTGTCGCTTGATCCACAGCAACTGAGCACAGCATTAGGCTGCATCCACATACTCAGCCTCAGCAGTAGACAAAGCTACTGAATTTTGTTTGCCCAAGAAGTGAGCCATGCCTGAAGTACTTTTCCTATCAACCAAGAAACCTGCATAATCAGCATCATCATATCCTATAAGGTCGAAATTACTACCTTTAGAATACCAAAGGCATAAGTCATTAGTGCCTTTCAAATATCTCAAGATTCTTTTTACTGCAGATAGGTGGGATTCCTTTGGATTTGCCTGAAACCTCGCACACAATCCCATACTGAACACAATATCAGGTCTGCTTGCGGTGAGATATAATAAGGACCCAATCATCCCTCTGTATAGCTTCTGATCAACGGATGAACCAGGTTCATCCGCATCCAGTTTCGTATTTGTGGCTATGGTGGTGTCTATTTCCTTTGAGTCCTCCATTTTAAACTTCTTGAGCAGTTCTTTCACATACTTTTGTTGATGGATCATTGTTCTATTGGGGTTTTGCTTGATTTTCAAGCCTAAGAATAAGTTTAGCTCACCCATCATACTCATCTCAAACTCACTCCCCATAAGTATAGAAATTTCCTTACTCAGTTTCTCAGAGGTTGCCCCAAATATGATATCATCCACATATATTTGCACAATCAGGAGATCCTTACCATTTTCCTTTAAGAACAAGGTACTGTCAATTTTGCCTCGTTTGTACCCATGTTCTAGTAGGAATTTTGACAATCGCTCATACCAGGCTCTAGGTGCTTGTTTGAGACCCTAAAGAGCCTTGTCAAGTTTGTATACATGGTCAGGTTACTCCTTACTTTTAAATCCTGGAAGCTGTTTGACAAATACATCTTCCTCCAGATAGCCATTGAGAAAGTCACTCTTAACATCCATCTGATAGAGAGTGAATTCTATGTGTTCAGCAAATGCTATAAGAAGTCTGATTGCCTCCAGTATTGCCACAGTGGCAAAGGTCTCATCATAGTCAATTCTCTCTCTTGACTATACCCTTGAACAACCAGTCTGGCGTTGTTTCTTGTAACAGTTCCATCCTCATCGAGCTTGTTCCTAAAGACCCACTTTGTGCCAATCACTGATCTGTCTAGTGGCCTGGGTACCAAGTGCCATACTTGACTTCTTTCAAACTGATTCAGATCTTCTTGCATGGCATTTACCCAATCAGCATCTTGTAGGGCTTCACCAATGTTCTTTGGTACGATTAAGGATAGAAAGGCATCAAACGCACACAAATTTTTCAGGGAGGCACTTGTTTTGATTCCGGATGACAAATTTGTTATGATGTTCTCAAGAGGGTGAGAACTTTGATATCTGTGTGGTTCGAGCACCAATTGTTCACTTATGGATGATTCTATGGTGTCTTGTTGTTGTGGAACAGGATCAGGGCCAGGGTTCACATGTGGAGTTCCCCCTGTCATGTTACTTGGGGTAGTTGGTCCTGATCCATCACCTGTTCCATTTCCCATGGCTGCTTCAATGTGTTCACTGCTTCTCACCAGTCCAAGCTCCTTATCTTCTGGTTCCTGTCTCTCAAAAAGAGTGTTAGTTTCATCAAAGACAACATGCACACTCTCTACTACACACATAGTTCTTTTATTGTACACTTCATAGGCTTTGCTATGTGATGAATATCCCAAGAATACTCCCTCATCACTTCTGGGATCAAATTTACCTAGGGAATCTTTGCCATTATTGTGCACAAAGCACTTGCATCCGAAAGCCCTAAGATGGGATATGTTGGCTTTCCCCCTTTAAGTAATTCATAAGGAGTCTTCTCTACCAGTGGCCTGGTCATGCATCTATTGATTATATAGCAAGCAGTGTTTATTGCTTCTGCCCAGAAGCTGTGTGGTAGTTTGCTAGAAAGAAGCATGGTTCTTGCCATGTCTTCAAGAGTTCTATTCTTTCTTTCCACAACCCCATTTTGCTGTGGGGTTCTAGGGGCAGAAAAGTTGTGATTGATACCATGTTCATCACAGAACTCAACAAACTTTTCATTCTCAAATTCAGTACCATGGTCAGATCTTATTGATGCTAGTTGATGTCCTAACTGATTTTGAGTTTTCTTAACAAATGAGGTGAACATATCAAATGCTTCATCCTTAGATGTCAGAAATAAGGTCCAAGTGAACCTTGAATAATCATCAACTAGCACCATCACATATTTCTTACCACATCTGCTCAAAGTTCTTATTGGACCACACAGATCCATATGAACCAGTTCCAACGTCCTAGTGGTACTGATCATTTTCTTACTTTTGCATGAGGATCTTACCTTCTTCCCCCTTGCACATGCCTCACAAACTCTGTCTTCCTTGAACTTAATGTTTGGGAGTCCCACCACTAAGTCCTCAGAGACTAATTTGTTAAGCTGATTTAGACTTGCATGACCAAGTCGTTTGTGCCAAATGAGGGGATAACTGTCCAAAACACTCAAGCAAGTGAGTTCATTTTCAGACAGTGTGGGCAAGTCTATGACATAGATATTATTCATTCTATTTACCTGCAAAACAATCTTGTCAGTAAGCAAGTTAATCACAATACATTTTATGGAAGTGAAAGCAACCAGGTTACCTCTGTCACACAATTGTGACACACTGATCAGGCTGTATTTCAAGCAATCTATCAAGTACACATGTTCGATGGAACATGTGTCATCCTTACCTACTTTGACAACCCCTACAATTTCACATTTCTTTCCATTTCCAAATGAGACATTTCCTCCTTTGAGGTTTTCAAGTGAAAGGAACTGTTCCTTGTTCTCCGTCGTATGCTTTGAGCAGCCAATATCCAAAAACCAAATTTGGCTGATTCCTCTCACTTGTACCTACAAAAGGAAATCAGGGGTTAGTTTTAAGAACCCAAACTAGTTTGGGTCCTTTTCTATGAGAGAATGGATGAATTAAATTTTTTCTGGACCAATTTGGTAGCCAATGTTTCCTTTTAACAAACCTCTCATTTTTTCGACTAGCCTGCTCTCTTGCAGTACACTCAATTTTGTAGTGGCTAGTCTTAGCACAGTGGGTACAAATTTTATTTTCAGGAAGAGTGAGATACTTGCTTTTGGGATCCCACTTGGGAAATTGACTCCCAAAGCCAAGCCCTCTCCGGTTGCTACTATGATTTTCTTGAAGCCAAGTCAAGGCATCAGAGGATTTATTCCAGTTACAAGTTCTATCTAACTCATGTTTGACTTTACCAAGTTCTACTTTAAGTTTCCTTATCTGTTCATCCTTGGAATACATCTCATCTTTTAGTTTTCCCACATTTTCTTCCAGCATGGTATGAGAATGATCAACTACCTTTTTACTGGATCCTAGCTTCAATTTTAAGTTTTCAGATTTTAGCTCTAGAATCTCAGTTTCGAGTGGATGAACCTGGTTCATCAGGACAATGTGTTTCTTTTCAGATTCACTTACCCTGACTTCCAGGTTCAAGCATTTTGCTTTTAGCATTGTACATTATTTAGTGAGTTGTTCTTTCTCTTTGGCTGTTTCTTCAGAATCCTCCATGAAATCAAGTAGCTGATCAGAGAGTTTTTCTTTAGATAGGAATTTTATTTTGTTTTTAAGATGGGAGATACTTACCTCTAACTCTTCATATGATTTCTCATCAGATTCTCCAATTGCCATGAGCGCTTGTTCTTCATTTTCACCATCTTCTTATTCTTCATCTAAACTTCCCCCCAAGCAGCAACCATAGCATGTGTTGTGGTTTTCTTGGGTTGGACCAGTTCCTTCTTTCAAATCTCTCCCTTTTCTATTCTGCTTCCCACTGAGGGCAATTCTTGATGTGGTGGTCAGTCTTTCCACACTTGTAGCATCCCTCATTGGTTGGCCTTTCTGAAGCTTTTGCTTTGTTGTAGTTTCCTCCCTTCGAGATGCCCTTCTTCCTCATGAGAAAGTTTCTGAATTCTTTGGTAATCATGGCCATCTCATCATCCTCCAAATCTGCTCCCCCAGTGATCCTTAGTGCTAGACTCCTCTCCTTCTTTGGAGCATCCATTTTCATTGTCTGCCTTCTGAGTTCATAAGCAGTAAGGTTTCCAATCAACTCGTCCAATTTGAGGGTTGCCATATTTTTGGATTCCTGGATAGTAGTGATCTTGCTTTCCCAGGAAATTGGCAAGACCCTAGTCAGGATCTTCTCTACCCTGTCTTCTTCAATAATTACTCTACCAAGAGACTTAAGTTCATTTGTTAAGGTTGTGAACCTTGTGTACATCTCTTGTATTGTATCTCCTTCTTTCATAGTGAAGTTTTCATACTGAGAGTATAGTATAGTACCTCTAGACCTTTTTACCTGAGGTGTTCCTTCATGGGCTACTTGTAGGGTATCCCAGATTTCTTTGGATGTGGTGAAACTTTGGATTCTGCTATATTCATCTGGACATAGTCCACACACTAGCCACTTTTTCGCCTTTGCATTCTTCTCCCATTTCTTTAGATCATGCGCAATGCAATCAACCCTAGTCTTTGGTACATCTACACCTTCAGCGGTCTTATTCATGGTGGCTAGAGGACCACTGGTGACTATGTCCCAGAGTTCATAGTCTTCTCCAATCAGGTGGTCCTTCATCCTGTTCTTCCACCAAAAGTAGTACTGACCATTGAAGAGTGGTGGCCTTGCAGTTGATTGACCCTCCCAGTTTCCAGGTGGTGCACTCATTTTGATTGTTTTCAAGGTGTTAGCCTTTTCAAGGATAACCTGATCTGATACCAATTGATGTTTTATACTTTAATACCACACAAGGGGGGGGGGGGTTTTGTGGCGGTTTAATTTTTTGGGGCTTATGTTTA
>ML297499.1:34921-65945 GCA_005239495.1 Nicotiana undulata
AGTAGGATTTTCCCAAACTCTTCACTACAACTCTGAGCCAAACAACATTTACAAAATAAACTCTTTTGTAAACCTAGGACTAACTCTAATCCCTTTGTAGCAACCTAGCTTCTAGCTAATTGCGACAAGCTTCAAGTTAACTCTAACTTGAACAATGTGTACCTGTTACAATTTCTTCTAATAAAGCTGAAAAGATACAATATTAAAGCATCTACTACAACCAACTAGACTCAATAAACAAACGGATGTAACTGGTTCTTCTAGCTGGTTAGTAGCCTTTGTGTCGGACACGGATTCTGCTTGCAAAATACCTCTGGGAATTTTGCTTTTCAGATGTTGATTCACTTCAGTTTTTATGCGTGTCATATTCAGTAGGAATGCTTCAACATTTTATAGAATCAGTAGTTAAGATTGTCGTTCAGTTCTAGTGCAACTCTTCCTTGGTGGAAGAGTTTGTATTAAACTCAACTTCCTTCCTTTGTTACTATCCTTGCTGAATTCAAACTCTAACCTCTTATCAATTTGCATCTTTTTCGCTTTAGGAGACAACCTCTTAGTTCCCAGATAATTCACTTAACTTGTTATCTCCTACGCATGGACTCTTCGCGTGCCAGTGAGTCTGTTTCACTATGATAGCCTGATGGACCTGGTTCAACTTGGTAGACATTTGTCAATCTTCAAAACCATGCAGTGACTTGGGTCAACAAGAGGTACGTGGATCAAGATGAGACAATGATGGATTTTTTCACTAAATTTCCCGTTTGGTTTCACCAATTTCTCCCCCTAATTTTTGGAAAAATGTCTCATCGAATCGATAGTCTGCAAATCGAGCAGTAAACAAATCCCCTGTTAATGTTTCGAGGTAGCGAATAATGGTTGGCGATTCAAACCTAACATATATTCCTAACTTTCTTTGGGGACCCATTTTGGTGCGATATGGGGGTGCTACAGGCACATATACTGCGCATCCAAAAATATTTAAATGGGATATATTAGGTTCATGACCCAAAACTAATTGCAACGGGGAATATTTATGATAATTTGTCGGTCTGAGACGAACTAGCATTGATGCATGCAAAATGGCGTGACCCCAAACAGAAGCGGGCAACCTCGTTTTCATGAGTAACGGTCTTGCTATCAATTGCAAACGTTTAATTAAAGATGTTGCAAGGCCATTTTGAGTGTGAACATGAGCTACATGATGTTCCACTTTTATCCCAATTGATAAGCAATAATCATTAAATGCTTGGGATGAAAACTCAGCAGCATTATCAAGTCTAATAGACTTAATTGGATTATCGGGGAATTGCGCCCGTAATCGAATTATTTGTGCCATTAATTTTGCAAACGCGAGGTTGCGAGATGACAATAGGCACACATGAGACCATCTAGACGATGCATCTATTAAGACCATAAAATATCTAAACGACCCGCTAGGGGTGATTAGGTCCACAAATATCCCCTTGTATACGTTCCAAAAACGCATGGGACTCTAGCCCAACCTTTTTTTGGTGATGGTCTTATAATTAACTTGTCTTGATAACAGGAAGTGCAAGAAAATTCATTATTTAAAAGAATCTTTAAATTCTTTAATGGATGCCCATTTGAGTTTTCTATAATACGTCTCATCATAATTGATCCAGGATGTCCCAATCGATCATGCCAAAGTACAAAAGCATTGGAATTAGTAACCTTTTGGTTTACAATAGAACGTGCCTCAATTGCATTAATTCTTGTCCAATACAGGCCACAAGATAAAGATGAGAACTCCTCAATAACCCTCTTTTGGCCAGAGACATTATTGGTAATGATGAGATATTCAAGATTATTCTCATCTATTGTCTCAATATGATATCCATTTCGGCGGATATCTTTAAAACTCAACAAGTTCCTCTTGGTCTTGGAGGAGAACATTGCATTCTCTATGATAAGTATTGTTCCCTTAGGCAGAGTTATAGTAACTTTTCCAGGGCCTTCAAATAATTTACTACTACCAGAAATTGTAGTAACATCTACCTTACACATACTTAAATGAGAGAAATATTTCTTCTCTTTGAATATTGTATGTGTCGTACATGAATTAACTAAACAAATATTGTTACAATTGAACTTTGATCCAAGTTTTCTTTGTGAGATACCCATATTTGCTACCCATTGTTTGACATACAAAAGAATATACGAATAAACATTACTATTTTCAAAGAAAAAGGGGACCGGTTCTTCATATAACTCTGAGTAAATTATGCACAATATATGCATTTGAAGCTAGTTCTCAGGAATTTGCTAATTTGTGCCCACCTATTTCATCACGTTATAAAGACACAAACTTTGGATATCAAGAAATATTAGTCTAGTAGTTTCATCATTTCACGATTGAATAACTAAGAGAATAGCTTCTTTTTTTCTTTTTGGTCAGTTTCACTATTCATATTTCAAAGTTGATTGTGATTGAAAATCTATCAACTTTCTTTCCTTTTAATATTTTTTTTGAAAATCTAGCCTAAAAAGCATTGTAATTAAAAGTTGTTATACATCTCACCATGTTTAATGATTGTATATAGTTGGGCAGAAACCTTTAACCAAAAAAAAATTGTAAGTACAAGTACTAGAAATTCAAGACGTAGAAGAGGGACTCATCATCCAAACTTTAATTGCATGGCAGTAAAAAAAAGGGAACAAGATTTAAATACTAGAATTATATTCAATCAAAACGAACTGACACTATTACATAAAACAAATATACTAATGACTACTAGTCATGTAAGAATTATGATTACATGATGTTTATTCATTAACTACTGTGAATATGCAAAATAAAGGTTAAACTACTCAATTATCTTTAACCACGGATCCATCATTAATCAAGTGGTCTATTTTTCCATCAGGGTGATCAAAGAAGTCTGTCACATTCAAGTGGGTGATGTCAAAATCATTGTCAGAGACAAAATTGGCTTCAGGGCCTTTATTCTTTAGAGATGCTTGATAAGGCTCAACCAAATGTCTTGGTACACGATAAATTTTTGCCCAATGGCCTTTTCCACCGCAACGATAACATTCAGTTTATGAACCATTTGCCTTTGGCTTCTCATATTTCCCTTTCCACTTTTGGTGGTTATTTTTCTTTGGGGGGGCGGGGAGGGGTGATTAACACCAGGAAAATTTCTTCCTTGTCCACGGCCACGACCACGACCACGACCACGACCATGATCATTAATAGGGCCATGGCCTTTCCCACGTTTGGCGTAATGGGAATACACCTCATTCACTTCAGGCAATGGTGTAGACCCAGTGGGTCCATTTTCGTGATTTCTCACGAGCAAGTCATTATTTCGCTTAGCCACAAGGAGAAGAGAAATAAACTCAGAGTACTTCTTGAAACCTTTCTCTCGGTGTTGCTGTTGCAAGACCATATTGGAAGCATGAAACGTTGTAAACGTTTTTTCAAGCATATCATAATCAGTGATAGTATCTCCATAGAGTTTCAATTTAGAAGTAATTCTGAACATCGCAGAATTATATTCAGAAACAGACTTAAAGTCTTGGAGCCTCAGATGAGCCCAATCATATCTTGCTTGTGGAAGAGTGACCAACTTTAAGTTGGCATATCTTTCCTTTAAGCCATTCCACAAAACAAGTGGATTTTTGACTGTGCGATATTCTATTTTAAACCTTTCATCAAGGTGATGACGCAAGAAAATCAAGGCCTTAACACAATATTAGGTAGATGCTTTATTTTTATTTTTAATGGCGTTTCCAAGACCCATTGCATCTAAATGGATTTCAGCATCCAACACCCATGTCATATAGTTCTTGCCCGAAATTTCAAGGCAACAAACTTTCTTTTCATAATGTCAGTAATAATTAAAAAAAAAGGAGAGGAGAAAAGTTATACCTTAATCTTCTCAAAGAGCTTCTTGAGGCGGTAGAGTCTCGTGCTGATAATGTGTTATAAAACAATAAAGAACAAGAACAATATTGCAGAGAAAGAGAGAGAGAAAATTCTTATTGAATTTTGGGATGATTTACAATGGGGGTAAGACCCCTCTATTTATATGGAAATAGTGACTTAGCCACCAAGTAACAAACCCTAGAATCTCTCTAGAATATATACATTCACCATAAATAAAATTCTATTTATAACAAAGACCAAATTATAAAATAAAAATTTATTTGTCAATAGCATATCCAATTGAAGTTGAAATAATGAAATAATTTGTATAGACAAAAGGATTGGTGGAATAGTAGTAAAGGTAAATTAACAGTTCAAAAAAAAACTAAAGCCCTTTGTCAAGTTACGATTCGAACACGAGACCCTTTTAAAAGAGGGCTAAAACTCCAAACGGCACTTACCACACGATCTACAAGGCAGACAACTCTCGCGGCCTTCACCATTTAAACAAGACACTTAGGGTTTTTCTGTCTCCTTATTTAAGCGCCTCACTCGGCGTCAGTACCGCCCCATAAACCCCAACCCTCCCGCCCAATAAGCCTCTTCTCCTTAAACCCCTACACTTCACACTTTCATTCCTGTGTACTGAAATTTTTCAGTACGGAAGGAAAAAAAATCTTTTTGAGATGAGGAGAACACAAGAAATAATCCAATTCACTAAACAGCCCTACATTGAAGATGTGGGTCCTAGAAAAATGTCAGTTAATTGAATTTTTATTGTTTTTTTGTTTGTTTTTTTGTTTTTAGTTAATGTTTTGATCGATTGTTTTTTTTTATTATTGTTGTAACAGAAAAAGCATTCAATTTTCTCTATTCTCAGAGGCGGAAATTTTGAAGTTAGGAGAAGTTGAAGTCTACCGTGGGGTTTACTATGAATCTACTAAAAAGCCTATTCCTAATGGCTTGTTAGATCCCCGCATGGTAACCCTCTTTTAACTCCAATTCACATGATAATCACATTTAAACTGATTTAGCAACATTACCATTGGACATTGTTTATAGAAGGCGGGTCCCAACTCGTCTATATACTACTCCATCCATTCCATTTTATGTGACACAGCTTCTGTACAACTTGTTGGATGGTTGTGACGTATTGTATTGTATCATATTGTTTCACTGAATACAATATTTGTTTTGGTTGGTACTTAATTTTCATTGTATCATATTGTTAAATCCGTAGTCACGCAAAGATAAAAAGTTCCATATGGCCGCGCCGATTATTTGTTCCCCCCTCTCCATTTTGTATTATTTAATTATCCTACCCCTTTTTAATAACTCTACCTAGTGCTCTACTCTTTCTTTATAATATTGTAAGCTTATTCCTTATTAGCTTGGGTTAAGGTCTGCGTACACTTTTAACTTCCCCAGACCCCACTTGTTGGATTTCACTGAGTTGTTGTTGTTGTTGTTGTTGTTTGTATTCCTCAAATTGCTGGCTATGTGACATCATAAAACGATATAATCTATCCAAGTATTGGATTCATCAATGCAATACAGTACAACACATTATGAAATGACACATAGCAACCATCAAAACAAATTGTTATTAGTACATTTCAAAAAGAATGATACATTTCAATATTTGGAAACTGTTTAACTTTAACTTCCCATTGCACTTACTAAGAAACTTCTATAGCCATACAAATACTCTGGCGTGTTTAAGACCAAAGATCTCAAACGTCTTCATGTTTTCGGAATATCCATACCAAGTCCATACCAAGTCAAACTATGTACATAGGGAGTATATAATTTGTGGTTTATTGTATAGAGGTGTAGCTGTTGCTCTGGGAATTATTTTTAGGGATGCTGGGAGTATAATGCAGATTAATCATTATTTTTGGAGCGCGAGTTGTTTACAGGTTTTTAGTTGCTAACAGTTTATGATCTGTGCATATCAGTTTAAATGAGTGGAGGGTAAATACAGCTATTTTGATTTATGATTAGATGATGAAAAGGAACAACCTTGAGCTTCATGTTTCTCTTTGAGTTTGATTAACTTTTTTTTTGTCTTTGATGCTGATTTCCGTATCTTGATTATACGAAGTTTTGGATTTTCAGGGGCCTCCAAACAAGAATGGGGGTTGTGAAACATGTCACGGGAACTTTAGAGAGTGTCCAGGTCATTACGGATACTTGGTGCTTACTCTACCTGTTTATAATGTTGGATATTTAGGGACGGTGGTGGATCTCTTGAAGTGCATATGCAAGGTGATATCTTGTTTGAACTTAACCCCTTTGATCTCTGCAGCAATAAGCTATTTGTAGTTTTCACTCTTTTCTGGTATATATCAACTTTATACAACTTCAAGAATGCAATTTAACTGGCCAGAGAGGAAAAAAAGATAATTTTTCTTCCACATCATATTGGTAATAGTGAGGAAAAATTGTATACAAATTGTTTAAAATATCTTTGATTGAAGAAAAAGAAGAAGTCATTTTTAACTTTAATTTTTAGCTGTTAAATGATGAAAATTTGTGATAGTTTTATGTTAAGTTATATTTTTGGAACTTTGAAATTTATTTAGAGACATGAAGTAGAATAATGAGAAATAGACACCTAATTTCCTATCTCAAGACAAAAATAGCAGTATATTGATCAAAACTCCAGATAATTGACATGCCTTTTCATAATACTTGTGCAAAACTCCAAAGTACAAACAGAATATTCAGTTTAGAGTAGGCGTTCATTTATTATAATTCAGATTGCATTTCCTATTAACATGACAATAAAATTATCAGATAATTGCAATTGTCATAAATATCCCATCAATACAGAAAATAAGAAAACATGGGTACGAGCAGATGTCCTCCAAAAAATACGTAATCTGATTTTTCCAGTTAACAATTATTAACTCTGGAGGGAAAGCCTTAAGATCTTGTAACTCTTAGTGAGAGTCCTTGATTTTTGTAGTCTTGTTCTTGTTTTTATTACTTTGCTTGTTGTATACTTTAAAGTTCTCATATGTCATGGTCCAAAATAATTAGTGAAGAATGAAGTTGAGAATAATAAGCATTTTTGGTTGTCAGGACATTTTTTTAAAAAAAAATTAAGGTTATTATGAACATTATTATGAGGTTAAAAAACATGTCTGGTGCTTATGAACATTTTTGTTTCTGGTTGAAATTAAAAACAGAAATGCCCTTGGAGATCAAATATAAAAGTCGTTTTGGTATCAAAGTTTTTGTTATGGAAAATTTAAATGAAAAGTAGAAGCTGGTTTGGAGGCACAAAATATTTTTGAAACAAATTCAACAAAGAAGAAGTGGGGCGTACATATTATGACACGGACCTGGTCTTTTATTGATGAAATTGTTTCACCCAAAAACGAAAGGAAAGAGAATTAAAAAGAAATAGACGAGAATGACTTTGAAGTAAGAGGAAAAAAGGCAGTAATTTGAAGTTAATGTTGAAAAACCAGTAATTCTGAATTAGCATGGTAGAGGAAGTGGATGGGATGTTTGGGGTATGCTATTTATGCAGTAATTTTAAAATTAGCATGTAAAAACTAGCTTCGTAGGCAACAAAATCTTTGAATCAAATTTAGAAGAAAGAAGAAGTGAACTCTGATGGGTTTGTTGTAGGGGAGAGATACAAATAGTCTTAAGGTGCGTTAGTTTGGGGGGAAGGTAAAAGATGACAGGTAGGTTAAGGGTAGACTTATCATGGCATGAGGGTTTAAGGTGTGTTATATGTGCAAACACGAAAATGCCTGTTTTACGAATATAAAGAAAAACATTGCGATGCATTTCATCCGCTGAAGGTAAAGTTAGGATGCCCTGGTGGAGAACGGACACTGCAAATGTTAGCTCAGATAGGGATATAGCACAGGTCACTAATAAAAATAAACATGACTGGGAATAGCGATAGAGTAGGTACAAATTGAACAATCCTAACTGACCTCAAAAGCTAATTGGTAGTCATCCATGCCACAACAACAATTTATTTGATTCTGATACTTTCACCAAGATTCCCATGTGAAGTTGTTTAGGAGAGTAGTATTTACCAAACCCAAAAAAAAGAAAAGAAAAAGACGATGGTTTGGAGATAGTACGAGTGATATTAGTAATTTATGATGCCCTGTCAGAGTTTTGTTTTCTTTTGGCTTTTTTCCTTCCTCTGACCGTGCTCAAGAGCTTGGTATCTACTTTGCTTGCAGTGCTTTAATATTTTTCCTTATGCAACCACTTTTTTATCAGTGCTGCTCCTCAATACTTCTAGATGACAAGGAGCGTCGAGTCTTTTTGAAGAAGATGAGAAATCCAAGAACTGAGCCTTTGATGAAGTGTGAACTACAGAAAAAGGTTGTGAAAAAGTGTACTTCCATGACAAGTGGCCAGAAGACTGTCACATGTTCCAAATGCGGATACATGAATGGTTTGATATTCTTCTTCGTCTTCATCTTTTTGGCTAAAGCTAGTCCTTTGTTCTAACTAGATGCAATCTACATTTCTGTTCACTATTCATTATGCATGTGCAACTATTTTTACGTGATTTTGAAGGGCATCCATTTGAAAAAATCTAGGAAAATTGCTTTATCTCTAATATTGAATCTAAGTGAGCGGATATTATTTAACTTGTAAATTTGAAAAATTTGTGAACATTGGTGAAAGTTTGTTCTTGAAAAATTGCTTCAGATTCTCCAAAGAAGAAAAAAAATTCCGTTTTTTCCCCAAGTAAATGTTTTTTCGATTTTTCTAAAAGCTGAAATGCTACTCCAGAGGTGGTTTGTTATAGTTTCCTGCAATAATTAAAAACTTTTATCTAGAAATGGCATTTGGTTGCAATTCTTTTTTCCACAAAAATTGATGAAGATTTTCGCAAAGACTTTCGACAACTTTTTGATAACAAATGCTCCATTGTTTAGAAGGTTGGGCCTTGAATTTTTCTTGATATCTAATGCTGAATGTCAAATTTTGTTTTAGCTTTTACTTTGAGGAATTCACATTTCTCTTTA
Source organism: Nicotiana undulata (assembly GCA_005239495.1). Taxonomy (NCBI): domain Eukaryota; kingdom Viridiplantae; phylum Streptophyta; class Magnoliopsida; order Solanales; family Solanaceae; genus Nicotiana; species Nicotiana undulata. The sequence goes on from ML297499.1 coordinate 43,826, forward strand.
TAGAACCAATGATGTAATACTTCTTTTGGCATGTGAGTCGTATAATATGTTAGATAATTCTTCAACAAAAAAATTCCTTAATATTAATTGTTAAATTCAAGCTCATTGTAACATGCATATTGCCCGTAAGATTGTACCAATTAAAAAACCAAATTGTTATAATGCCTCTCGTAGATAAATAGTCACTATACCTACTAATTACATTGGGATGGATCTTTGGTCGGAGTTGCATTTTTTCTTTTTATGCTGGATTATATTCCATAGTGGGTGAAGGTGTTAAAAGGGAACGAGATAGACCTAAAATAACTTGGAAGGAAGTTGCCTCAAAAGACCTACAATCTCTTGGAATCAATGTAGATTTAGCGAACGAACAGTTACTCCTCCCCAATTTATGTGGCACCGTTTGACTAAGGACAAAGTTTAAGAAAGAAAGGAAGCCTTTTGAAACTTGTGGTCTAAAAGAAGTCCTAGATATTTGTGTGACAATAAATCTTCTTATTAAGGGTAACATGGGAATTTTAAAGTTGAATTGTTTTCATATATAGAAAATTGACATTCTTTTTGGGACATACTAAAAAGGAAAGAGTGCCACATAAATGGAATGGAGGGAGTAGTTAGGAATGTATTTTTGTCTGTTAAGACGTTTATTTAGGTCCAATACTTTGTAGGAGTCTTTTAACGCTATTAGATATTCTTATGCGAGTAGGAAATACAGAGAATATCTAGCACTTTTCATATTTCTTTTTATGTTGTATAATGTTAGCACGAGATGATTTAAATGGGGAATAACGTTATGGGTTGATTGGTTTGGGGTGACGCGTTATATGAGAAGTGTTAAATCATGTCAACATTTTGCTTCAGTGGCTTCTCTTTATGCATTGAGTAGATACTTGTCATGTAGTTCTTTGATAAGCGAGAAATTTGTTCACTAGGATAAGTAAATAAAATATCTCTGTAAGGACTCATGGAGGTAGGGGTAGGAGTAGATGGGTTATTTTCAGTGAAGTCTTTATAGGCTCTAGGCAAAGGATGTGTTAGAGTTTTCCATACTTATCAATTTGGATACCCATATGACAAGGGTAGGAGTAGATGGGTTATTTTCAGTGAAGTCTTTATCATAAGCTCTAGGCAAAGGATGTGTTAGAGTTTTCCATACTTATCAATTTGGATACCCACATGACACCAAAAAAGTTTGCTTTTTCGCTTGGTTGGCAGCGAGAATTTGATAAAAAGGCGAATTACATATGTAAGTTGGTGTTTCGTGTGCACATGTCTAGGTGAAGATGTGGACCACATCCTACTATATTGTTAAGCGGTAAATTGCTTGTCGAGTGTGATTTTGAAATGGTTCAGGATGTAGTGGGCCATGCCGGGTACAGTGAAAAATACACTCTTCAACTGGAAATTCAGAAGAACAAAAGAGAATTTGAAGAGCATGAGATGTTGCACTACTAGCATTTATTTTTGGGTAATGTGGAACGAAAGTAATATGAGAACATAGAGAACGCCTATGTACATTTTAGGATTAGCCTATCATTCCTAGTTTCTTTTTGGTGCACCCATGATATTCCAGTGTATATAGAAGATTGGGTATCATTCATAGAGACTCATATTATGTTGTAAATTTTCTAGTTTTTGGTATACTGCTCGTATATGAGAGATTTTCCCATTATGAATAAAAGTATTTACCTTATAATTTTTTTCCGAAGTTTTATATAATTTTTGTTGAATTGTGTGACCATCTGATTCCAAAAATTAAGCTGTTAGGGAGATCATACTGTATTTACCTAATTATGTATTTAGCATGCCCACTCACGCGCATATCTGAGCTTTTATCATGAGCCAATCACATGGAATCCTCTTTGATAATCTATAGCGATGAGACTCGAATTCGGATCCTCTGCCTGCTAGTATGCAATGTTGAAGTGTATGGCCAACTTATATAAAAGCTTAAACCGTCGGCGAGTACTTTTAATAAGTATTAAGATATTATAAAAATACTGAAACTACGCTAGTGGAACAAGCGTAGTTGCAAATTACGTCTCTTTTTAGCATTGTATCTACTTCATTTATATTAACCAGTTTCACCAAAAAGCCACCAAAAAATACATCTATGTTTAAGGCTATGAATGCTTCTTCTTTTTCTTAATTATGCCTTCAACAATTTCGAATGGTTGAGCTGAAAATTTATTAGATATAGGGGAGGCTGTGGGTGCTCTATGGCTTTTGCATGGTGATAGTATTTTCACGACCTCATTGTTTATCTTATTCTTTTATTTTATTATAATTATTAGGTATGGTGAAAAAGGGTCAGTTAAAAATCATCCATGAACGAGGAAATCGTTTCTTGGATGAGTTTAGTGCGGCTATCTCTCACAAGATAGAGCTCAAGACATCTGTTAGTGTGCCTCCAGAAATTGATCCAAAAGCAGTTTACTCCCTTTTTAAGAATATGTCTGATGAGGTACTGTTTGATATTTGTTAATCTTTGTGCTCCTTCTGTGAAATCCTTTATTCTTCTTTCTACCATTGTTCTCTCTTTGTTTCACATGCAGGATTGTGAGCTACTCTACCTCAGCGATAGACCAGAAAAACTTCTTGTCACAAGTATACCAGTGCCACCAATAGCTATTCGCCCTTCAGTATTTGTGGATGGTGGAACACAGAGGTCATATGCAGTTATTTTTGTCTTATAAATTTTTAATTTGATCTAGATATTCGTAAACTATATAAGATATTTTAATGCACAAGTTTTTTTCCCCACCCGAAAGTTTTTAAGTTATTTATATATTTTCTGTCAATCTTGGTCATAAGTAGCCGTGTTACTTGTTTTAGGATGTGAACTTTTCGAGGTGTAGGTCGTCGACATTCTTATGTTTGCCCGAGATATAAAAATGTGACAAACAAACGCCTAGTGTTGGAGGAGATTGGCAGTAATCAGAATATTTTGTGACTAATTGTTACATCGTTGGCCTAACATAGGCTAAATAATGTCTAATTGGACATGGAGACCCCATTTGTTTTTGTTGAGATTAAGACGTATGAATCTAGATACAACAACAACAACAACCCAGTAAAATCCCACTCGTATGAATCTGGATACACGTTTGAATTAAGGTGTGTATTAGGATCAAGGCGTTTGAATATTAAGATGATGTATTAAGATTTGAATACTAAATAATTAAGATTGTTTGTTTTCTTAACATCTGGGTGTATAAAATTTTTCTTTATTTAAAATTAATAAATATGAAATTCAAATAAAATACTAATTAATCTAATAATATATCAACAACATAATTTTTAAAAAATTATATGGTGTTTGGTGGTGGTGATAACTAGTGGTAGTGGGTTATGGGTGCTGACTGGGAGTAGTGGTTGGTGGTGGTGTTAGTTGATGGTGGTAGTTGTAGATAGTAATTAGTGGTGATGATGGCTGGGCGATAGTGGTTAACGATGGTGGTAGTTGGTGGCGGCGGCTTATAATTGCGGTGGATGATTGTAGTATCTAATGGTGGTGGTGACTTATATGAGTGGTTGATGATATATAGTGGTGGCGGATGATGGTGATTGTCGGTAGTGATTAGTGGCTATTGTGGTAATGGTGGTGATGATTGTAAATGGTGTCTAGTGATGGCGGCGTCTGACTGTGGTGACCAACGACGACAGTTGTGGCTGAGTAAGGTGGTTGTGTCTTGTGGATGGTGGATAGTGGGTGGTGGTAGTTAATAATGATGGGTGACGATGATGACGATGGTTAGCGATGAAAGTGGATGAAGTAGTGGTGAAATGCCATTTTTGCATAAATCTCAGAATGGGAGCATCTTAATGATGTTAATATTTTGTTGCAGGTCTTAATCATTCAGATTTATTCAGACCCATTAAATGGTTGTAAAAAAAAATAGACACACTTAATGATTGAGATGTGAATGATTAATAGCCTGTTTGGCCAAACTTCAAACATTAGCTGATTTTGAGAAGTGTTTTTTCTAAAAAGTACTTTTGATGAGAAGCGGTTGTGTTTGGCTAATTAGTTTGAAAAGCATTTCTGAGCAACAATTAATGTTTCGCCAAGCTTTTAAAAAGTGTTTCTAAGTTTATTTTTTTCAAAAGTGCTTCTCTTCAAAAATACTTTTTTTTTTCTTCTAAAAAGGTTGGCCAAACACTTCAACTTTGAAAAAAAAAGTGCTTTTGGCTTTGGAAAAGCTTGGCCAAACATGCTATAAGATTTAGACATAAAAAACAAACTTTAGATAATGACTGAAATATGAATGATTAAAATTCTTTTCAGCGTTAATTTATAGTCCACGAAAACTTAGATTCCTAATATTATGGCCGATATTCCTCTTATTTTTGTAGCTTTACATGATTGATACATTGATATATCTATCCATATTATGATAGATGGTCAAATTACCACTTGAAGTCTGAGTTTGTCCTTTGCAGTGTTATTATCTTCGAATTACCACTTAATGGTTGAGATATGATGATTAGGATTCAGACCTAAAAGATAAACACACTTAATGACTGAGATATGAATGATTAAGATTTAGACCTTCACTAAGTGTGAACAAATGAGGACGAAGCATAGTTTTATTGCTTTTGTGACATTGAACAACAATTTTCAGTGTTAACTTTTGGTCTATGAAACTCGATTCCTGATTTTATTGCCAAATCATTCCGCTTTACATGATTGATTCATTGATATTCTCATAGATGCTCAAGTTACCACTTGAAGCTTTGTCCTTTGTAGTGTTGTTATCTGTCACCGTATGATTCAAATGCTTTTGTTAATGCCTTGAAGTTGTTCAATTCCATGTTGCAGCAATGAGAATGACATCACGGAGAGGCTTAAGCGTATCATTCAAGCAAATGCCAGACTTCTCGAAGACATTTCTGATACCAGTTTTCAAAATAAGAGTCTGGTATTTTTTAGTTCACTTCCTGATCTTTTTTGATCAAAGACTTCCTTCTCATTTTGAAAATCAATGATTCAGTGTTATCAATTATCAGCTTTTTGTAGCTTCTTTTTTTGGTTAATTAGATGGAAATTTTAATATACTTTTCATGGACTTTATATTCAATATCTGTTGTGTTGCTTACATTATAGTCGAACTCTGCCTACTGGAATGAGAGGTACTTAGCATGTTTTGATATCTATTGCATCTCACTCATCGCCAAAATATTTTACATTGCATATCGACATTTAGGAGTCCATTTTTCTTATAAGTGATGTTCAGAAACCTAATATGATTATATCCCCCGTCCCATAATTGTGGGTGGCTATTTGTGGTTGTTTTTTCTTACAACAAGTATAGAGTAGAGTGTTAAAGGGGAATCTCAGTTGGTCTTACTCCTTATTGAAGTTGTTGAGTTATATAAAATCCACATTAGATAAATAAGAACATCCAAATTATAATGATTTTGGGCCGCTTTTCCCTTGGCATGAATGTTTCAGTTGGATGCTTAGGTTTCAGTGTGGTATCTGAGACACACTATGTTAATTGTGAAGAACATTTACCTTGAGTCTGCCTCAAAAACTAGCTCAATTGGTGAAAATTATACTAGACCACATGAGAATTTCTGCTTCTGCCCAGCTTTTTCTCACCTTGCCACTTCTGTTAACTCGTTATCAGCAGCGTGTTATTTCTAGCATCAGCTTTTGCCGGCTGCAGAAAAGCACCAGTTGATAACTTTATTTCTAAGTTAGATGTACTTTAAGATATTTATGATGCAATAGCATGCAAATTACAACTGATGGGAATTCTTTCATATATTATGCACTTTAACACTGGTGGGTTAGTCCTTTGTACTGCTGGCTTAGCAGATAAAGTTGTCCCAGGGGTGAATACTAATACCAGGGTTACATTCTTTCCTATCTAAATTGACCTTTTTACTTCCATAATATGAATTAGAGAATTTATCCATATATACCTGTGGAGAGAGCTGCAACAATAGATTTTAAACCTATGTTAGGTAAATTATTTATCAAATTGTTTTAGAGCTGTTGAAACGGCAAAAGCCTTGTGCTTTTGTTAAATCTTGGTATTTCCGCACACTATTGCAAATTACTGTGTCTTCAAGATTAAACGACTAGGATAGTGTCAGGTAGATTTCTGAATCTAACTACTGTATAAGCGATTCGACTTGGTTTGTCTGGTAGTTTTGTTAGTTGTGCCAAATCCTAGTACTACTTCACCAAATTATCTCCTTTTCGAAAGATTCACCTGTTTCTCTTTATAGTCTTATTGAACGCTATGACAGTCACTCGAGATTCTAGATATCAATCCTGCTAAACTGTGTGCCAAGCTTTCTTTTCCCTGGTGAACACTACAAAATGATCATGCATTTTTTGACATTGGTTTGACATAGTTACTGAATGTTTAGTATGAGCTTTTCCTATGAGAGATATATGCCAGCAAAAGGTGTCTATTTAGGCTGCACTCGAGGCGCGTAACAGGCAGGGTTTTCCCAAACGTTAGAGCTGTTTGGAAGTTATGTACCGTGCGTGGATGATTGTCAATTTGCTGATGCATTAGGACCAGATGTTTTCTGCCTATTCGTGCTACTTTCCTGTTTTTTCTAGCTTAATAGATGTTACAACTTTGATATAGAGTGCTTGGGTTGATCTGCAAATGGAAGTTGCACAGTATATAAACAGTGATGTTCGTGGAGTGCCACTACATTTGCAAGCTAGTAAACCAATGAGTGGTTTCACTCAACGCCTCAAAGGAAAGCAGGGACGATTCCGTGGAAATCTCTCAGGGAAGCGTGTGGAATATACTGGTCGAACCGTTATATCTCCTGATCCAAATTTGAAAATTACTGAGGTCTGCCATGGAACTTGATTAATATTGGCCGTTTTATTTCACTATGAAGGGAGAATCACAAATACATTTGCAGGTTGCCATTCCAATACTGATGGCTCGGATTTTGACATATCCTGAGCGAGTTTCACAGCACAACATAGAGAAGCTGAGGCAATGTGTTCGTAATGGACCAAATAAGTATCCTGGTGCAAAGTTTATCAAGCATCCTGATGGAACTGAGATGTATGAACTATTAAATTTTTTAACCCCTTCCTGTAAATCACATCCATAAATCTTCTAAAACCTGTCTTAATTGTATAATGCAGATCGTTGATGTTCTCTTCTAGAAAGCGTCATGCTGATGAATTGAAATTTGGTTATATTGTCGATCGACATCTGGAAGATGGAGATATAGTCCTGTTTAACAGACAGCCAAGTCTACATAGGATGTCAATCATGTCTCATCGGGTGACTATTCTTTGATCAAATGATGTGTGAATGGATGTTTTGTTCATCCGGGCAGTGAATTAATTCTGTTTTTAAATTTTTAATTTTTCCGTCAGGCAAGGATAATGCCATGGCGCACACTGAGATTTAATGAATCTGTATGCAATCCTTATAATGCTGATTTTGATGGGGACGAGATGAATATGCATGTGCCACAAACAGAAGAGGCGAGAACAGAGGCTCTTATGTTAATGGGGGTAAGTTTATTCCTTCCGTCCATCTGTACCCGACATATGTGAAGAAATGAGTAAAATGGTAGTGTTTTGAGTTAGCTAGACAAGTGTTTGAATTAATAGTAATGTGAAAAAGAGAAGTCCAGTTGAGAAAAGACCGCATCTTAGTGTTTTGAGGGTAAACATTTGATGTGCTGAGAAAAGTGTCAACCTTTTGTGGTTGGACTAAGACAGAAGTATGGCCTATACTATCCAACCGATACAAAGTCTGTTTTGACTTTTTTATGTTGACTAACATTTTCAATTGTATTCAAATTTAAGAGAAGTAATTTGCTCGGTATAGTCCGTACGATAAAAATTTCTTAGTATAGTCCGCTGTTTTATTTTATATACATTATAATGTAGTACAATTTCTGGGAAGAACCAAAAATCTAGATTTAATATGGGATGATGATATGCCGGGTGGTGTTTTTCATTCCATTTATGCAGCTTAGAGTTTACTGCTTCAGGACATCTATTTGACTGATGGCCATGATGTCTCAAAAGCTCCATTTCGTCGATGTAGTTTGCTTTTTCCCTTTTCCAAATCAAGGCAACTTATCTTTTCCCCTTTCTACTCAATCTTTTTGTGATCAGTACTCTTGTTTCCTGTTGGAGATAAAATATAGATTTGCTTGTTCCATTGTCAATGGTGTTGTCTGTCTGAAAGCTCCATTGGCGTATCAGGATGGTGTCATCTTATATCATGATGACATCCCTAGCTGCTTCTTATTAGCTGAAGTTATTTAATCGGATGTATAGGCATATGTTACAAGATCGAGGGGGAGGGATTTGGTTCTGCTTCTAATAATCCTTTATTCCAGATTTTTTTCCAAGGCTTTTTATGTGAGGGCAATGTTTCATTATCTATGCTTTAGTAATCTTACTTTTCGGTTAGAAAGTTTCCTGATAATCGGTAATAAAAGAAATCCCTGAAAATTATAATTGGAAACTTAAAAGGCAGAACTTCAAAATTCTAACTAGTTTCACAAAGTAGTTTCTTTTTCATGATATATTGTGGCAATTATGTGGCAGAAATTATGTAGGTATCCTCTAACTATGACCAAAACAGGCTATGAAGAAATATCGAACCTGTTCTTTGCTTGTCCCTACATTAGTTTTCTCCTTCAAGTGTTTGTGATGGTAATGCAGGTTCAAAACAATTTATGCACTCCGAAGAGTGGAGAAATTTTGGTTGCTTCTACCCAGGATTTTTTGACGTCTTCCTTTCTCATCACGAGGAAGGACACATTCTATGATCGTGCTTCCTTTTCACTTATATGCTCATATATGGGCGACGGAATGGATCCTATAGATTTACCAACTCCAGCACTGATTAAGGTTGGTAACTACGAAAGAGTTTGTGAACTTTTACTTCTGTTTGCTGCCTAATTGATGAAGTTTTCACTTTCAAACATTCTTCTTTGATCCTCTTTCTATTCCTCTAGTGCTCCTTTCATGTTTCTAACTTGCTTGATGATTGTTCAGACATAAGGTTTCACAAGCCAATGAAGTGTTTTCACAGAACTTTGAAAATTCTAAAGTAGCAATCGCATAGTTCGACATGTGAACTGCGGTGATTATCAAGAATTAATCAAATATGAAATACTTTTCCCGAAGTACTTTCACAAGTATTAAGCATATGGATGTGCAATTTGCATTTTTTAAATTTCAGAAGTTCAGGTTTTCTTCCAAGTAATTCCTTTTTCCCTTCAGCTGATGTCTTTTTTATTGTCTTTATGTTAGAATGTTAGTGTTGAAGAGACAATTAAGTAAATAAAGTGTGCTGTCTCTAATAGCTTGAGCTTTTAGATGAGATGGTTACACACTTCAATATGGTATCAGAGCAGTCATAGGTTCGAGTTTCACTGCCAGAATGAATTTCCATGTGCTTGGCCAATGAAAATATGAATGAAGCCTACAGAATGGGCGTGCAAAGAGACAATTAAATAAATAAAGTGTGCTCTCTCTAATAGCTTAAGCTGTTAGATGAGATGGTGATGTACTTTCGAGGTTTTGCACCTCTCAAGCACAAAGAAGAGAAACAAAAGCACATCGCTAAAGTTTTTCACAAAACTAGCGAAATCGTTCTTCAAACTCACTAGAGAAGAATGCAAGATGAAAGAAACCTCACCGACACGTTCCTCAATCCCACAAGATTGCAAGAAGCGTTGAATAAGAGTGAAGAAGAGGAAACAAAAGCGTCAATCACGTTTTTGAAGCTAATGCTCAAAGAAACTATCACCAATGTTCATTTTCAGCATATTGAGCCCTTTAAATAGGCCTTACAATGGGTATAGTTGATGAGGTTAAGGAAAACTAATCCTAATTGAACTAGAATAAGAATAAGAATGTGGTTAAGAAAAACCTATTCTAACTAAAATAGGAAAAGGTATTCTAGTATGGATAGGATATTAACTAACAATCCTAGTTTGACTAGAACTATAAATATAATTCTACTAAAATAAGAATCAAATTACTAGGATACAAGAAATAAGGAATCCTAATCTTTAAGGAAAAGAAATCCTAATCTTGAATGGATTCTTGGCTTCTTGAATTTTTTGGATTCTTGGCCTTCTTCATTTTTCATCAGATGGTCACACACCTATAATTAGAATACTGGTCGCGTATATACTCTTACATTGGAAGAATGTTTTTAAGCATTGTTTAAAGTCTATAAAAACATATATACATAAAAAACTTGTCTTCATGCATTCTTCAATCTCTTCCCTTATTTCTCATCCATTGTCCATGTTTTTAGTTTTGCGACTACTTTAGTCCCTGGAGATGTGGACCTCTTTACTTTGGAATGCTGATAGCGAATGCTGGCTTGGTGATCAACAGGTCTTTAACATGTTTTTCTGAGGAAAATATATGTTTCCTAAGGGGTTGAAAAAAATTGAAACTCCCAATCTGCTGAGAAGATGCAGTGTAGTGGTTTGTGGAAAGGGTGTGCAAGGAATCGGAAAGTCTGGCAATAAACTTTTTTTTTTGTGTGGCTGGTCTTGGGGCTGCCTTTACACAGCATAAGCAGACTAACACCTTTTAGCTTTTGCAAGCATGTGTAGTTGCTAGTTACCTCTGTATTTTTCAGTAAAGATATAACAGTGAGGCTTTTGTAGACTCATTATGGCAACAACTTTTTAGGAATTTCCTGGTTATGGGGCTTCCTTACCCACACTATCAGCAGATTTTCACTTTTTTGCTTTTGCAAGTATGCGCTGGTGCCTCTTTCCATCTGTCAGTAAAGAAGCGAGTGAGGCCTTTGTAGTTCATCATAAAGTAGTACTCTGGAATTAGATCTTTGTCCTGTGTCTCATGAGGGCTTGTCTGCGTCAGATTTGTGGGTGGAATGGTCCATAGATGGCCATACTTTCTTTTCCCCTAATGCTCTCTCTCTCTAAGAGAGAGGGAGGCAGGGAGGGAGATTATCTTAGCCCAAGGAGTAGTAGATAAGTGTGTAATCAAGAGGAAGAAAGGGAAATTGGGGGTGGGGGGAGGAGGGTATTGGGGATGTGGTTCTCGAGAGAGGTGCTTAGAGAAAGGATGGGGCGCAGTTGTTTCAACAATTTCTTTCCGTATTTTCTTTATATTATTTAGTTTTTTTATTCTTTGGCAACATAGAGTTGGCGAAGAGGGTAGTTGCCCTAATTAAGGAAACTATTAGTTACATTTGACCTTCTTTTATGTTACTGCGAAAATTCAAAAACATCATTTGATTGAAAATTTTGATCTTTGAAGCTTTTTGGTGAAAGCAACAAGTCATCTTTCTTCCTAGATATTTGATTTGGATTGGAATATGCATATTAACACTAACCAATGCACACCCTTCCTTTTTTTATTAGTAGGTATGGTTTGGTTCAGTTTTGTTTCCATCTTTCTTTACGTGCTGAAGCCAGTTGAATTTACTGTTTGTCTTGTCTTTGGATCTTCAAATGACTATGATGTCTTTTCACAGCCGGTTGAGCTTTGGACTGGGAAACAACTCTTTGGTGTGCTGCTGCGTCCATATTCAAAGATGAGAGTGTATGTAAATCTAACAGTCACAGAAAAGAGTTACAGCGGGAAAGGGGAAACAATGTGCCCAAGTGATGGATTTGTGTATTTCCGTAATAGTGAACTGATCAGCGGGCAACTCGGGAAGGCTACATTAGGTCAGTTTACCTTTAGTGCCCATTTAATCGACACTGACACTATTTTTATATTATTTGCCATGTAATTTGATTTCGTTGATTCCCCTCACGAGGTACATGTGTAAAAGACCACCTGCGTATGCACTAATGTTGCTATGGCACATCCTTCATCCTTTTTCGTACCCTTTGATTGCTTACATTGGAAGGGGTTCTCATGTGTATTGCCCTTTTAACTTATGGTCTGTTCTTTTTTTGGATTTCAAGACCGTAATCAATAATGAGTGACAGTAGTTGTTATTTGTGTGATTGACAACAGGAAATGGAAATAAGGATGGTCTATACTCTGTTCTTTTGAGGGACTACAAGTCACATGCTGCTGCAACATGCATGAATCGGCTTGCAAAATTAAGGTGCACTAGTTAGATTCAGATCAGCCATTTACTTCTGCATTTGCTGTCAACTGAAGTTAATTTTTTATGCTGACATTAGAGAAGTGTACTTCATACTTCAGCTTTGTAGTTGGTATTTAGACTTTTAGATGAAAATAAATGATTACAGGATATCAATTTCACGGACTAAGATTAAGTGAACGCACTTTTACCCTTCTTACTTGTAGTTGGATATGAATGTCTAATAAGGGTTGTTGCTGTGATTGATTTTCGCAAGTTTACTGTGTATGTTAAGGATTTGGAGCGTCTAGGCTAGCACTAGGAGGTCAAAGGAACAACAACAACAACAAACCCAGTGTTATCCCGCAAGTGGGGTCTGGGGAGGGTAGTGTGTACGCAGACGTTACCCCTATCTTATGAAGATAGAGAGGCTGTTTCCGGAAGACCATCGGCTCAAGGAACAGTGAAACTAAAGCAACAAACAATTGCAACAACAAGATAGCAGGGTAATGGAAGCGAATAACACAACATGTATGAATACGAAACAAGAATAAGAAAATACACAATAGAACTAGTAAAACAGGCAAGCCTAGGAGCGACTCACGACTAATTGTCAACCTTCCACCCTATTACTCGTCCTCCATACCTTCCTATCGAGGGTCATGTCCTTGGTAAGCTGAAGCAGTGATATGTCCTGCCTAATCACCTCACCCCAGTACTTCTTAGGCCTACCCCTACCCTTCTTCAGACCCGCCATGTTCAACCTCTCACACCTCCTAACCGGGACATCTATGTTTCGCCTTTACACATGTCCGAACCATCTCAACCTCGATTCTCGCAATTTGTCCTTAAGGGGTCACTCCCACCATGTCCCAATAACTTCATTCCTAGTCTTGTCTTTCCTGGTATGCCTACACATCCATCTCAACATCCTCATTTCAGCTACGTTCATTTTTTGGACATAGACTTCTTGACGGGCCAACACTCAGCCCCATACAACATAGTCGGCCTTACCACCACTCTGTAGAACTTGCCTTTAAGTCTAGGAGGTCAAAGGAACATCAAAGAAAATAAAGGATTAGTCAAATATTCTTGAATTAAGTTAGTCAAGCACTTTTTTGTCGCAAGTAAGACTGTCCAAGGATGCTAGGTTGTATCAAAGTTGTATATACACACATTCTGTAACTCCAAAATTGTTCTGTTCAAGAGGAATACCTTGTTGCGATTGAATCCTGAAATACCATCATGGTTCGACTCAATTATTTCATATAGGTCTTACTCTAGTAGTGTTTACAAAACAATTGCAAAGCTGATGGCTGAAAGACTGAAAAAGGTGATTGGGAAGCTGGTATCAGATAATCAGAATGCCTTTGTAAAAGGCAGGCAAATTGTTGATGCTGCTATGGTAGCAAATGAATGCTTGGAGTATCTATTCAAAAGAAAGATCAAAGGAGTGGTTTGCAAGCTAGATTTTGAAAAGGCATATGACCATGTTAATTGGTCATGTTTACTATATCTCTTGAAGCAAATGGACTTTGGTGAAAGGTGGATTGGGTGGATACAACAATAACAACAACAAATCAGTATAATCCCACGAGTGGGGTCTGAGGAGGGTAGTGTGTAGGCAGACTTTCTACCTTGATGGTATAGAGTCCCGATAGACCCCCGGCTCAAGGAAAGAAAAAGAAAGCAGTAACAACCAACAATACCAACAACAAGATAATATGAAAACAAGCAATAACAATAACAAGATAATGAGGGGTCGTTTGGTATGAGGTATAAGAAGGTATAAGGGTCGTACAAAAATTTAATACCACCTTAATACCCTGTTTGGTTAGCAAATCAGGTATAAGTTATCATGGTGTTAATTTTAACACTGGGATAACTTATACCTTATAAAAGGTGGGGTAATTAACACCGGTATAACTTATATCTTCTTCTTAGAAATTATGCAATTGTCATTCTTAATACAACATACCAAACAATGAATAAACAACAATCCCAGCATAACTTATCCCAATATAACTTATACCGGCATAACTTATACCAGTATAAATTGTATTCCAACCAAACGACCCCTAAGAGTACAAGCATTACCGACAATAATATAATAAGAAAACATGTAGTAATCGGACTGTCAATAACCGAATACAAGGCTAACTACTACTACTACTACCGGTCTGGGGAAGACACAAACTCGACTACCTACTAACCTTTTACCCTAATTCTCGACTTCCACACCTTCCTATCAATGGTCATGTCCTCAGTGAGCTTAAGCAACGCCAAGTCCTGCCTAGTTACCTCTTCCCAGTACTTTTTTGGCTTAACTTTACCCCTCTTCAGACCACCTGAGGCCAACCTCTCATACCTCCTCACTGGAGCATCTGTGCTTCTGCTCTTCATATGCCCAAACCACCTAAGCCTGGCTTCCCGCATCTTGTCCTTCACCGAGGCTACTCCTACTCTGTCCCGAATATCTTCATTTCTAATCTTATCAATCCCGGTATGTCCCACGTCCAACATCCGCATTTCCGCTACTTTCATCTTCTGGACATGAGAGTTCTTGACTGGCTCTGCTCCGTACAACATGGTAGGTCTGACAACCACTTTGTAAAATTTACTCTAAGTTTAGGTGGCACATTCTTATCACATAAAACACCTGATGCGAGTCTCAATCTCTTCAACCCCGTTCCAATACGATGAGTAACATCCTCTTCAATCTCCCCATATAATAGACCCAAGGTACTTGGAACTAACTCTCTTAGGGATGACTTGTGTATCAAGCCTCACGTCCACGTCTGCACCATCACTTTCATCATCGAACTTGCACTCCAAGTACTCAGTCTTGGTCCTACTTAACTTGAAACCTTTAGACTCCAAGGTCTGTCTCCAAACCTCCAGTCTCGCGTTAACACCGCCTCGCGTCTCGTCAATCAGTGAATATCATCCGCAAATAACACACACCATGGCACCTCCCGTTGAATGTGGCGCACTAGTGTGTCCATCGGCAAGGCAAATAAGAATGGGCTAAGAGCCGACCCCTGGTGCAACCCCATCACAGCGGGAAAGTGTTCCGAATCTCCCCCCCATCCCCCATCCCCACGGTCCTCACCGATGTTTTAAATCCATCATAAATGTTCTTAATAACCTTAGTGTAAGCCACCAGAACATTCCTAGCCTCCAAACACCTCTTTGTCGTATGCTTTCTTTGAATCAATGAACACCATATGTAAGTCTCTCTTCCTCTCCCTATACTGCTCCACCAACCTCCTTAGAAGGTGAATGGTTTTCGTAGTAGAACGTCCCGACATGAATCCAAACTGGTTTTCGGAAATAGAAAAGCTCTTCCTCACCCTCGCCTCCACCGCTCTCTCCTTGATTTTCATAGTGTGGCTCAGCAGCTTGATACCCCTATAGTTACAAATTTTGATCTCCCTTATTCTTATACACCAGAATCATCGTATTCCACCTCCATTCCTCAGGAATTTTCTTCGTCCTAAAGATGATGTTAAACAACCTAGTGAGTCCAGTGATAAAAAAAGCGAGCGCTTCCTCGCTTTAAGCGAGAAGCGGAGCGGAGCGGAAGGGTCAACGCTTCTGCCACTAGAAGCGACTCTGGTACGAAAAAGCGACCGCGGAAGAAGCGGACGCTTTTTTAATTAAAACACCCAAAGCCCTAATTTTATTAAAAACTTGGTAACATCAACGATTTCTCTTCTTCAAACTAGGGATGTTCTTCTTCTTCTTCAACAGTACAACAACAACTTTCAGGTATGTTCTGCACTTCTATTTTAATTCTTCTTCTTTTTCTTTTTCTTTTTCTTTCTAAACGTCCAAAAAGCGTCGAAATGTTGACGAATTTTTTTCAGAAAAATTCTGCACAATTTTTTCAGTTTCTGCCCACAATTTCTGCCCAATATTATATCCTTTATTTTTTTTTTAAAACTTCCGCTTCACTTTAAAAAAAACGAGCGCTTCGCTTCTCGCTTCTCGTGAAATGGGGCTTGTCGCTTTTCGTCGCTTCACGCTCTTCACAACACTGAGTGAGTCATTCCAAACCAGCTTTACCCACGCTCTTCCAAAATTCTACCGAAATTTCATCTGGCCCAGCCGCTCTTCCCCTGCACATCTTACGCATACCCCCCGACCTCCCATTTTGATACGCCTACAAAAACCAAAGTCACGACGATTCTCAGAGTGCTCCAAATCATCCAACACAATACCCTTATCCCCCTCTTCATTTAGGAGTTTATGGAAGTATATCTGATATCTATGTTTAATATGCGCATCATCTATCAATACTCTGCCATTCCCATCTTTGATGTACTGATCCAGGTCACCGGCCTTCCTTTCTCTCACGTTGGCTAGCATGTACAACTTCTTATCTCCACCCTTGTCACTAAGTTCTTCGTACAAACGTCCAAATGCTGCCATTTTAGCTGGCGTAACGGCTAACTTAGCCTCTTTCTTGGCCCTCTTGTACCACTCCCTGTTTGTCCTCTTCTCCTCTTCGTCCTTGCTCTCCACCAGTTTCAAGTACGCCGCTTTCTTGGCTTCTATCTTTCCTTGGACCTCTCCATTCCACCACCAATCCCCCTTGTGACCTCCAGAGTAACCTTTCGAGACCCCTAGCACCACTCTAGCAGCTTCCCTAATGCTGTTCCCAGTCAAAGTCGACATACAACTTGCGTCCTCACTACCCCTCCATGCTCCCATGGATATCCACAGTTAACTTTTCTGTCCTGATTAATGGATGTCCTCAAGGTTAATTCAAGTATTACAGGGGGCCAAGGCAGCGGGATCCTTTGTCTCCTTATCTATTCTTGCTGATGACGGAGATTATATGCATCCTGCTTCAAAAAGCAGAAAAATTGGGATGGATCAGAGGGTTGAAGTGTAGAAGAAGTGAGGGAGAAGACTTCCAATCTCACACATACTTTATGTAGATGATACTTTGCTAGCGTTTGGTCATAGATTCCCAAATTTGTTTTGAAAAAACTGTTTTGGGTGAAGTTTGGCTTGAAGATGAAAATGTGTTTGGACATACGTTTTCAAAACATATTTTCCAAATTTATTTTGGAAAAACATGTGTATTATGAGGAATTTGGCCCAAAACCAGCTATTGAGTTGGTTTTGGGATTTTGTCAAAATATAGGCAAAATTTATGGCCAAACATGTGTTTCCCAAATAAAACCCAAGTTTATTTTGACAAAATCTATAGCCAAACGGGTCCTTTGATTTGTGTGAAGCTGAGATAGATCAAATTTTACATCTTAGAGGAGTTCTATTAGCTTTTGAAGCTGTCTCAATATTTAATGTGAACTTGGCGAAGAGTAATGTGTTCAGTATTAATGCAGAACATTGCATTTGTGATTTGGCAGACATTATTGGATTAAGGTGGAACATTGCATTTGTGATTTGGCTTACTTAGGCCTGCCTTTAGGAGCTAAAAAGAATGACCAGAAGATGTGGCAGGGAGTTCTAAGGTGTAGGAGTAAACTTGTTCCATGGAAGAAACGGCACTTGTCATTTGAGGGAAGACTTACACTGGTTAACGATGTATTGGATGGTATGCCTACTTATTTGATGTTAATAATAAGAATGCCAACAACAGTGGAGGAAAAATTGAATACCCTGCGAAATAAATTCCTTTGGGAAGGTAATGCTGATAGAAGGAAGCTCCACTTGGTTAAGTGGAAGGAAGTGATGAAAGGAATAGAGGGAGAAGGTTTGGGTGTAAGGAATTTAAGGCTGCACAACAAAAGCCTATTATTTAAGTGGCTTTGGAGATATAATCATGAAAGCAATAGGTTATGGAAACAACTCATAGATGTCAAATGTGGCAGGAAGGATTTTTGGACTCCTCGTGCAGTCCAATCCTCTCCTAAAGAGGGAGTTTGGAGCACTATCAGTAGTCCATGGAATGAATATAGTCAGTTTGTAAAGTTGAAGCTGGGGAATGGTAATAATATCCAATTCTGGGTTGATGTATGGATGGGGAATGAAAGTCTCAAATCAAAATTTCCAGTTTTATATCGATGCTCCACTGACAAGAATGGGCAGGTAGCAAACTTTTACTCAAATAATGGCTGGAAGTAGATGAATTCGCTCAGTTAATGCAATTGCTGGACAGTGTTAGTTTGGACAACAATAGGAGAGATTTAATTATTCGGCAGCAAGCAATGATGGGAAATTCACAGTTAGCAGAGGTTATACTCTTTTATAGAAGCAACAAGGGAGGTATGAATCTGATTGGCCATGTAAAGCAATATGGAAATGAAAGGCTCCCGTTAAAGTAGCATGTTTTGGGTGGGTGGCAACAAAGGAAGCTTGTTTAACTCACGATAATATCCAGAAGAGAGGAACTATTTTAATTCATAGATGCTATATGTGAAGAAGAATTAGAAACATTCAATCATCTCCTCATTCATTAAGTGGCAAGACAGGGTTGGTAGCTATTCCTTGATTTGTATGATATTAAATGGGTTATGCCACAAAATGAAGAAGTCCGCTGAAGACATGCCAGCATCAAAAAGTGGCAAAAAGTCAGCAGGCAATGTGGAGAACAATACCCCTTTGTGATATGGTTGGAGAGAAACAGGATTTGCTTTTAAGGGATAAGACAACATGATTAAAAATAGATGTCTTTTGAATTTGTTTTTTTTGGTTTAAAAGTAGTGTTGTGAAAAATCTAGAACAATACATAGATTTCTTAGAGGAGATAGTTGATTTGTTGTTGAAACTTATTATGGCAGTTTTTGGTCTGGTGTAATTGTACCATCTTGGTACCTTCATTAATAAAACTTTACCTTATCAGAAAAAAGTGATGGCTTTGGCAGACGTCGACCTTTATTCTTGATATATTAACTAACTAGAATTCTGCTTATATGTTTTGCCCGTAAATGTTAAGGCTCATCAATTGATTTGTGACTGGAAATAATGATTTTCACAAGTATCTATTAAAGAACCTCTGAGCATTGCTTGTCCCTTGGTTCCTTCCTTTTCAGAGTTTTCCTCTGACGTGCCCTTCCTTTCCATTTTTCTTAATTATAGTTTGCTCTTTCAGTGCTTTTTCCATTTTCTTTCCTTCACTTCCAACTCTTGTCCCTGATTTTCTCTTATCCGCATTTTGTCATCTTTGGCTTTTGTTGCCTTGAGGTGTTTCTGGAGCATAGCTATTCATTGATGACTTGTAGATTTAGTATTTAGATCCCTTATCAACCTGATATCGTTTTTCTTTGTTATCAATGTGTCAACCATATTTTTTTCACTGATCAAGTCCATGTTCAACTATATTGTCCCTCTCTACCAAGGAAACAGATGATACTAGATATTGAGTGCTGACATTTCCAAGTTTATTTTTTGAAGCTAAGCATAAGTTTTCATTGATAACCCAAAAGCCAAGCACTCTGATAATGCTGGTCATTGGTTATCAAAAAATAATGCTGGTCATTAGGAACTGATCTTTCTTACAAAAGCTGCTTTCTTGTGTAAGGAGTCTATGAAATCTATCAATCTATATTCATCATATACTACACCAGAGGGCTCGCATGCTAGGACATTCAGTTATAAGGTAAACAAGGCATAGCCTTCCTCTTAAAACATCTCCTATTCCTTTCATTCCTTAGTGTCCAATCAATACAAGTTGTTCTTTTGAATCCTCCTTTGTTTTCTTTTACCCTTAGTCCTATCCTGATCTTTCTTCCGTCCCATCAGCAAAATAACTCTTTACCTGATAAAGTCACGTAGTACACGCCAAAAATGCTACGGATAGTTCCCAGAGTTGGGGCCACCAATGGACTATGTGATGCATTCCAGTTTGTGTACCCAATTTTGTAAAAATTTAATCAGCACCTTTACAAGCAAGGGTGGTTCTGGTTCTACATAAAATTGAAACTTCTTTCCGGTTGCCATATGGTTATAGCAGGTGAATGGGAAATTTTCTTTTTGTGATTTCTTGTCTATTTAAGCTTAAAAAGTCTCTTTCACCAATATTGATGCTGAAATTAGTTATTCTGATTGCAAGTTGTCTTTTCTTGCATTCAATATATAGACTTCATTGAAATTAAAACACATCATGTTTCATCACAGCATAAGCTCATATAAAATGAAACAAATAATCCGACAAGTATTTTTTTCATTAAAATCATAAATAAAGCACGGGTCTTCCACCTTAAAACCCTAGCTTGGTTCTACGCCGGTGCCTGCGCCTAGCATTGTACTTGATAGTGTTGTCAGTCCTCATACGGCTCCAGTAAGGAATGGGCCTGTTTTGCCTCTGCTTCTTCGCCAGTTTCTTCTTAATCATATATGTCTATGTGACGGCATTTGCACCGGTTGGAGGTTGTCGGCGATAAGCTCTAATGCTGCTTGAACATTGAAACCCTCGATTGCAAGTTGGCTATTGTAGCACTAAGTTCATATGCTTTTGGTGTTTTTGAATTTTCAGTAAATTGTGTGCCCATTTCAAAGAAGCATGCATTTTCACATCAACCTTTTCGCTTCAACACCAAGGACCTTATCGTATTGTTGCACTTTTCTTTATTACAAACACTGACCTTATCTCTGTTTGTGTCTTGCTAGTGCTCGGTGGATTGGTAATCATGGATTTTCTATAGGGATTGATGATGTCACACCTGGGGAAAACTTAGTTAAGCAAAAACTAGAAGAGATTCATCAAAATTACAAGAAATGTGAAGATCGTATTCAACAATTTAATGAAGGAAAGCTTGCCGTGCAACCAGGCTGTGATGCTGCCCAGACTCTGGAGGCTGAAGTAACTATGTCGTTGAATAAAGTTCGTGACGACATAGGAAAAGTAAGAACAACTTATCTTTTCATATGCTGCCTGTTTCCAACTAACAGTCCTCATTTGTGGGGATCTTATCTATCATAACAGGTTTTCTGATTGTGAGCTCTCTCTTGCTACTGGAACCTTCACGTCTTTAATCTCTTCCTAGCTTCCCTGACAGATAAAAGGAGGGAAAGCATGGACAAGGAGAGCTTAGCAACAATATTTAAAAAAAGGGCAGCCCGATGCACGAAACATCTGTCGTTCAAGCAGGGTCCGGGGAAGGGCCATATCTAGAGGGGTGTAATATAGGATGCCTACCGCGATGCAAACATCAGTAGTGGCTGATTCCACGGCTCGAACCTGTGACCTATAGGTCACACAGAGACAACTTTACCGTTGCTCTAAGGCTCCCCTTGTGATGAGAATTTTTTTCCTTAAAGCAAATCGTCGCTTTAAGGTCCTACCAAATCTATGGAAATTTTTTTTAGTGGTTATTTGCATCTAACGCCTGCATCAAATAAATTTAGAGTTAGGAGGCATGCTTCTTTGCAGTCTCTTTCTTTCCTCTTGTACCTTTCTCCCAGAGATATAGTTGTTGTGATGTTTAGTTATTAACTCATAATGTCACATTTTGATACGGGATGTGGAGCAAATTTGCCTGAATATGAATTTTTTTACACAGATCTGTATGAAAGCACTACATTGGAGGAATAGTCCTCTGATCATGTCACAGTGTGGTTCAAAAGGATCCCCAATTAACATAAGCCAGATGATTGCATGTGTTGGTCAGCAGTCCGTTGGCGGTCGTCGTGCTCCTGATGGATTCATAGATCGAAGTCTTCCTCATTTTCCTACCAAATCAAAGTTTCCAGCTGTGAGTACTTCATGTTACATTATCAGTTTATTTGTTATTCTCTGGATCTTTAGTCATCGCTCTTCCGACAAGAGCTCAAGGTCTTTTCTTGTACGCCTACGTATACTGGTAGTAGGTGGGATCCC
This sequence comes from Nicotiana undulata, assembly GCA_005239495.1. Taxonomy (NCBI): domain Eukaryota; kingdom Viridiplantae; phylum Streptophyta; class Magnoliopsida; order Solanales; family Solanaceae; genus Nicotiana; species Nicotiana undulata. Next base: position 65,666 of record ML297499.1, read on the forward strand.
TGAGAACATCCTCCTATTCTTGTCATAACTGTGTTCACTTATTTTTTGTTCAATCTTTTCAATTAAATTTATTAAGTTGCATACAATAGACCCTTGTAGTCCGGCCCTTTCCCGGTCCCCGCTCAATTGCCTCTCGTATATTATAGTTACTTTGAGTTGGCTGAAGAAAGGGTAATTGTTAGTTTAGTAGTAAAATAGGAGTAAATAGCCTTAAACTCTAATCCTATATGTATTAGGAGTAGGACATGTATTGTCTATATATATAGGGGTCATTGTATCA
>ML297500.1:0-19811 GCA_005239495.1 Nicotiana undulata
TTGGCTATTGAGTTTGAGAAGTGTTGATACGAACGGTAATACAAGTGTAGAGTACGTGATTGATGTAATTGGTTATAGCTGAGACCCTTGCCGAGCATTTCTTGAGTTACTACTAGATGTTTTCCCCTTGCCGGGTGTTCTGAATTGCTTATTTCCACTATGTTGTACTCCTTGCCATTTATCTGTTATTGTTGGTGAGGAAGAGTGTAAAGCACGAAGGGTGATGTTGTGCCATGATTTTATTGATTATAAGCACGAAGGTAAATGTCGTGCCATGATTTTATTGATTATAAGCACGAAGGTAAATGTCGTGCCATGATTCATTGTACATTGCATTATGAGGAAGAGAGTAAAAGCACGAAGGGTGATGCCGTGCCATGATATTTGATTACATTGCATTGTGAGGAAGAGAGTAAAAGCACGAAGGGTGATGCCGTGCCATTGTTTACTTTTCTGATATTTATAATGCTTCGTTGTCGATTATGTTGGATTGTTTCTCTGGATCACTTCTATCTGTCGATGTGTCTGCTTTATTTCACTTGTCCCCCCTTTACTGCTCCCGTATCCCCTACTTGCCGGTTTATCTCCTGCCTTGTGTTATTTCCTGTTACCTGCTGTAGAATAGGACAGGTTATCGTTAATGTCAAGTCTAGCCTCGTCACTACTTCGGCCGAGGTTAGGCTCGGCACTTACTCAGTACATGGGGTCGGTTGTACTGATGCTACACTGCACTTCTTAATGTTGTGCAGATCCCGCATCCGGACCCAGTGGACCGCATTGAGGGAGTCACCTTCAGTCCACCCAGAGCTTCAAGGTATACCCGCTGGCGTTCGTGGGCCTTGGTGTCTCTCCTACATTTGGATTTCCTCATTGTCTTGCCTTTTTCTTCTAGTTCCAAGACAATTATATATTTCTTTCAGACTTTGTATTTAGCACTCAGTTAGTTAGTTCGTGAGGTTGTGACACCCCGATTTTGGGATATTTGCGATGTTGTTACCTTTATCATTTCATTATTCGTTTTGGGAATATTATTACTTTTCTGCTGTAAAAACTTTTGAAGTGATTTGGAAATGTTCGGTAAAGGCTGAAAGTTAAGGGAATTGAGATATTCCAGTAGAGATTGAAAGGTTAATTGGCTCTATTACTGTTATGTTTTTTTTTTTATAAATGTCAAAGTGTTGTGTACGTCGGCTTGTCTAGCGGGTTCAACGTTAGACGCAGTCACGATCTGAAATGTGGGATTTCGAGTCGTGACATTTTTTATAAAAAATATGTTACTATGTTATTTAGTGCAATAATATATTTTTTTAAAAGGTTTTGAATTCATTAAATTCCATTATATAAAATGAATTCAAATAGTCACTATACTTTCATTTACAAGATTGAAAACTGATATACTTTCACATAGTAAAAAAAATAAAAGAAAACGCAAATGCCAATAAAGTCCTCGAATTGTTCCCCCAACTTTTGTATTATGTGACAAAAACTATCATCAACTTGTGAAAAAACTATCATCTACTCTTAAGTTGGCTACTGGCACACTGTCCGTTGATGTTCCGAGCATCTCACATCGTACGGATGACATTATGCCACGTCAGTTCAGTCAAAAGACACATCACGTGGTACGCACGCGAGGGAGGTTATATCTGGGGTAGGTATTAACCCCCTAGATTTCCAGAAACTTCTGATGAATTCGTGGCTTACAACAGAAGAGCCTCCACCATCGAACACGTGTCCTTCTGGGACCAATAAGATCCGACGTGGCACTATGAATTAACCTGTTAATGATACGCCCCCGCTTTTTCGCATTATTTTATTTCCACCACCTTCGATTATTTCAATTTTCTAAAACTTCGACTTCTAGTAGCTTCCAGTTGCTTCTGGAACCAAATTTTTTACAGAGAATATTGTATTTCGATTTGTGAATTTCGATTTTCCGAAGCAATGAACGGAAATGGCGAAAGAGAAAAGGGAGTGGAGAAAATGGAGGAAGAGAATGATGAGGAGAAGAGGTATAAGGTGTTAATGTGGGGATATCTTCCCGGAGTATCCACTCATAAGTCGCCGTTAACTTCTCCGGTGGCCGTTCAGTCGCCGGAGACCGGCATCGATGTTCAATCGTGGAAGGATGTTTGTGGTGGAGGTTGTGGGTTCGCCATGGCCATTTCAGGTTATATACTTATTTTCTCTATGAATTTGTGTTCCTACGCGAATTTTTCTCTATGTTTACGGATTTTTTTGAATTAGAAAAAGTAGATCTTTTACTTCTTCTAGCTTTGTGTGGCAAGCTTTTCATTGATATTCATATAGTGAGATATGCGACTATGAATGTTGGTAGCCAGTTTGACTTAGATCATAGCAGGTTAGACGTGAATTTTTCCTCATATTAATGAAGTGAATCAGAAAAAGAAAGTTAATTTGGTATAGCTAAACGTGACGATTAGGAAGACGCCTATCTATGTGTGATTTCATTTTATTTAGTTGAGGGTATGAGGCCTCTGCAGAGTTAAGTTTATGGGTCTGAGTTCTAGAAAATGCGGGCTTATTGGGTTCTAGATAATTTGTACATAATAAGTGGATTTTTTAATATAAATATAGGGTTTGATCCTAACACAAATACATGGTTTGGTCCAAACCTACTAGGTGTTGTAGAACCCCTAAATAGAAGTAATAATACTTGCCCAATTCCTCGGTATTAGGATAGATTTTTTAATTAGGTTCTTGCCAAATTCAAATATTTTTTCGATAGGACAATAAATACATCTTTGAAGTTAGACGTATGAGCTATGTTGCTCGAACTTTCCTAAAATATTGTCTTAACCGTATTGGATCCTCCAAAAATGCACTACTTTTTGAGGATCTGACACGCATTCAACGCAGGGCCGGCTGGAGCCTAAGGCCACTAAGCCAAAATACTTCGGGCCCCAAAATCTATAAATAATATATATAATATTTAATAATCTATCTATATTTATATTAAAAATGAGGGTAGTGAAGCATGTGGTTAAGCCAAGTGGCAAGCTAAAATGTAGTCACTTGGCAATTTTAGGACAATAATAATAATTAAAAATTATAAATGGCATCATAATTAATGGATTGTGTATAAGATCTTTTTAGATTATGTATATGATCTATGTCATTCAACTACTTCCATTAATTATGTTGCCATTTATAATTTCTAATTATTATTGTTGTCCTAAAATTGCCAAGTAGTTACATTTTAGCTTGCCACTTGGCTTAACCACATGCTTCACTACCCTCCTTTTAATATAATACAAACTAGAAATATGGAGAACATTTAGAAAAACATAAACTAAGATAACCGATGACTACTTATACTTTGAAGTAAGTTACAATACAAAAGAAAAACTAAAATTCACATAAGATATTAAAGATTTAATGACTTTAAAAATAAAAAATTCAAGCAGCAAAATAAGATCGTCTATAAATATACAAATTATTTATAAGGTAAGAAAAATAATCCGTAAAAATTATTTTAATGACAAGAATAATAAAATCATATTAGTATTGACAAATCGGACAAACGAATATTTTATACGTAATAAATATTTATTATATAATAAAAAATTTAAACTTAATAAGAACAAATCTTAACATGGTAAAAATAAATATTAAATTCACACAAGCTAATAAAAAGCCACATGACAATGTAATAAAATTAAGTATCGAAAAAATGTAATAAATTAAGTATTAAGATAGTGCGATGACACTTATATTTTAAATTTATTTAAAATATATTAATTAAACTATTAAATAATACTCAAAAATATTATTGATAAATTTGAATGGTGAAAGAATTCTGAGTAAGAGAATAATAGTGTAAGAATACATTAAATTTTTAAGCATAAAAAAATTATATTTATCGATGATTATTAATAGGGACATAAGCAAGACATTAAGTCATTTATAAGCTAATAAAAGATCACATTACATTATAACAATATTAAGCAATAAATAATGCAATAATATAGGCAAAGAACAAAAAGAGAAAAAATTCATGTCTAAAAATATAGAAGGATAAGATTTATTTGAACTTGAGATGAAAAACAAAGCGGCGGTAAGAATTTTGCTAAAATTATATGATTTATTGTGCTAAAAAGGATAGATCACAACGTTATATGTGTAGTTTGTGGCCAAAATCAAGGGGTTGGATTATTACGGTATAGAAAAAGATAACATGTTCAGTTCCTGCTTCTTAATTAATATCTAATAATTATTTATAATATCTATATAGAAGGTTTAATTTTAGGTTTATTCACACATGGTTCAAGTAATTCAAATTATAATTTGACGTCGTTTATGCCCGCGCATTGCGCGGGTATTAATATTAGTTATGCACCATTGATAGAACTTTTAAATCATTTGTTTAAAATAATTATAGCTAAAAGTTTTACAACTCTTAAATTGTAATTACTCGTTGTTGCATGTCTTTAATTCGTCCCAACTTCAACAATTGTTCTTACAATGTTAGTTTAGAACAATTTTTCTTAATTCTTTGAGTGCCTTTGTAGACATTTTTCAAGCTACTTTGATAAGTAAATATCAAAATTCGTCCTTAACATTGAATGACTTTGAAACATAGTAGTTATAACTACAATATTATTTGTTTCAACTTATATTTAGAATTAAAAGTGCTAAGAGAAACTGTTTAAGTAGAAGAATACTCTAATTGGCAAACTCAATCAGGTAAAAAGTGTTAATTCAATTATCGTTAATAATTTCTATATTAGTTGCCTCAGGTTGATTTTTTTTCCAAACTAAATCAATAAAGTTTAATATGATAACACAAGAGAGATTAAACAATTTGGTTAGACATTGGCAATAATTAAAACTGATTATAACTTCTTTAGATTTCGATAAATTTTAGGAGTAAAAATTAATAATAAACAATTTTTAAGGCCTCACTTTTTATTTTTGCCTTGGGCCCCATAATATGTCGAGCCGCCTTGATTCAACGTTAATTATTTGGAGAGTCTGAGCAACATCGCCTAAGAGTCTTATAATCTTAATGAAAGGAGCTCGGTATCCCTGTGTTAGAGAGGTAGAAAATGGCCCCTGTGGCAGGGTTTACCAGATAATTCAACGGGACCATTTTTCGTCTTGTGGTCAACTTCTTAGTCCCTCTTAGTCCTTCTGGTGTACACATACCTCTATATCTTTTTCTGTTTGTAGTTGGGGGACTTTTGCTCATGGTTGAGGGCATGAGTTGTGGGCATAAGCGGTTGTCTGATTATATGATGTTGGTTAAATTTGTGGTTGAATTAGGTCAAAGGTTCATTTTTTAATATTGGTAGCAAAGTTAGACTCATCTTTTATTCTTGGTTTACCTAGTGTTGAGCCCTATCTTATTTTGTCTACATATTAGTCATCCACCCTGGGTAGGTGGGTGTCAATTTCATATTGGTTGAGGTATGAGTTGTTGTCCCTTTAATCTTGAATAAATCTCACCCCATGGCTTCCCTCAAGATATGTTCTATGCGAGCTTGGTTGTTGGAGTGAGATTTGAATCTTCCTTCTGTCCTCACGTAGATGCCATAGTGTGGGTCACGTTGATTATCTTATAAGTAGACGACAATTCGTTCTATGAATTCTAAAAACCATCATTCTTGTAATACTTCGAACCATATACCATGGCTAATTTAGCCTATACAGTTAGATTGTTCCTACGTCGAGATGAACAATGCAAACTTTAGGTTAATTATCTACCATGACCGAGAATTGAAAGCTCTAACTATCTCCCAATGGGGCCGACATCTATCGAGCGAATCCATAAAAGCATGCAATGGCACTTGGCAAAGGGGCTCTAGGTTGCCCTGCGCCATCATGCAAAGGGGTTCTTGCTTGTAATGCTTCTAGCCATATATACATCTCTAAAGTATAGAGACAATAGAGAAATCTCTCTTATATTGTATTCAAGAAGTAACAAATATATATACAAGTACATAGAGCCCTAACTATGGAAAGAATCAAAAAGGAAATCCTATAAATCTACTGTGAATCCCTATAATTATGCTCGCTATGTATATTACATAAGATTATGTCTATATTCATTATCTAACACTCCCCCTCAAGATGGAGCATAGATATTGATCATGCCCAGCTTGTTGCAAAGGTAATTAACTCGAATTCCATTCAACGCCTTTGTGAACAAATCAGCCGGTTGCTCTCCTGTCTTCACGTAGCCAGTGGAGATCAAGTTCTCTTGAATCTTCTCACGAATAAAATGACAGTCAACCTCAATATGCTTAGTTCTTTCATGATACACCGAATTTGACGCAATATGGAGGGCAGCTTGATTGTCACACCAGAGTTTTGCTGGTATTGGATGCTCTAACCCAATTTCAGTCAATAAATGATGTATCCACATAATCTCACATGTAGATTGTGACATAGCTCTATACTCAGGATTCTGCACTGGATCGAGATACAACACTTTGCTTCTTACTCCTCCATGATATCAGGTTTCCTCCAACAAAGACACAATAACCTGTAGTAGATCTTCTATCAATTTTCGATCCAGCCCAGTCAACATCTGCAAAACACTCAATACGAGTATGATTGTGATTGCTATATAATATGCCAAGTCCATGAGCTCCTTTCAAGTAACACAAAATCTGTTCCAAAGCCGCCCAATGTTTGACTGTTGGTGCAGACATGAACTGGCTAACAACACTTACCGCAAAAGCAATATCTGGACGAGTCACAGCGAGGTAGTTTAATTTCCCAACTAACCTCCTGTATCTCTCTGGATCGTCAAAAAGATCACCATCAACTTTCATAAGATGCACATTAGGAACCATTGGAGTACTGCAAGGTTTAGCTGCCAACTTTCCAGTTTCTGCAAGCAAGTCAAGAATGTACTTTCTCTGGGACAAAAGAATTCCCTTCTTGCTTCTATTTACTTCTACTCCCAAAAAGTATTTCAACTGGCCCAAGTCCTTTGTATGAAACCTAGTATGCAGAAAAGACTTGAGGGAAGAAATCCCCGCATAGTCACTTCCTGTGATAACAATATCATCAACATATACAACAAGGAGAATAGTGTCAGCTGCTGATTTCCGATAGAAGATTGAGTGATCGACTTACTCATTTTCAACCCAAACTCCTGAACTACCTCACTAAACTTGCCAAACCAAGCTCGTGGACTCTGCTTCAAGCCATACAAGGACTTCTTCATATGACAGACTTTCCCATACTCCCCCTGAGCAACAAAACCGGGTGGTTGCTCCATATACACTTCCTTATGAAGATCACCGTGAAGGAACGCATTCTTGATATCCAACTGATGTAAAGGCCAATTCTCGGACGCAGCTAGAGAAATAAATAAGCGGACAGAAGTGAGTTTGGCAACCGGGGAGAAGGTGTCAGAATAATCCACTCCATAAGTTTGAGCATACCCTTTAGTCACAAGTCTGGCTTTAAGTCTTGCCACAGAACCATCTGGATTAACATTAACTGTAAAGACCCACTTGCATCCCACTGGTTTCTTTCCCTTTGGTAAATCTACCAGATCCCATGTGTGGTTATCCTCTAAAACATGTATTTCCTCAAGCATTGCATCAGACCATCCGGGATGATTCAAAGCTTCCTTCACTGTTTTGGGTACGGAGATGGAGTCTAGAGAAGTAATCATAGATCTAGATGTAGAGGATAGGTGGTCATAGGAAACAAAGTTAGCAACAGAATATGTCGATTTGCAAGTATGTGTACCTTTACGGAGCAATAGGAAGATCAAGATCATCTGGAGGATCAGATGATGAAGGAACTGGTGCGGGACATGTATCATTTGTCTCTTGCCTCTGCGAATAAACTTGAACAATTGGAGGTCTTGCTAACACAGTTGGAGCAGGTACTGAAGGCACAATAGTCGATTCATGCTCAACAACAGAACTGGGAGATGGAAGAGTATCTTCTGATTGTTCTCTCAAAGTACGTGTAACCCGATATACTAGCCACTCATCTTCCTCCCCCTGGCTTGTAGAAACGGGAGGTGCATAGAAGAATGGTGTAGTGTCTGAAAATACCACATCAGTTGACACAAAATATTTGCCAAGCTCAGTAGAATAACAACGATACCCCTTCTGAAGGCGAGAATAGCCCAAGAAAACACACTTCAATGCCTTGGGATCCAACTTGGTAAGAGATGGTCGAACATCTCGAACATAACATGTGCTTCCAAACACCTTAGGTTCCACCGGAAATAATGACTTGTTCGGAAAAAGAATACTATAAGGCACATTACCACCGAACACAGTAGATGGCATCCGATCAATGAGAAAACAAGTCGTAGAAACCGCATCAGCCAAGAACTGTTTAGGCACCTTCATTTGGAACAAAAGGGCTCGAGCTGTCTCAAGTAGATGCCTATTCTTCCTCTCAGCAACTCCATTTTGAGAGGGTGTATCAACACATGAAGACTGATGTAACATACAATGTTGTCTCATGTAGGACTGAAATAACTCTGACATGTATTCTTTAGCGTTATCACTCCTTAGAGTACGTACCGAAGCATTGAATTGAGTTTTGACTTCAGCACAAAAGGCAAAAAAGTGAGTAAACACTTCAGATCGGCTCTTCATAAAGTAAATCCAAGTCATTCGAGAAAAATCATCTACAAAAGTGACAAAATACTTATGCCCAGTTTTAGAAACAACCGGACATGGTTCCCAAATGTCAGAATGGACTAAATCAAAAGCTGACTTGGCTCACTTATTAACCCTTGGACTTAACGAGATGCGATGGTGTTTTGCAAATCGACATGACTCACAATCCAATGACGAAATATTCTGAAACTGAGGACACAACTTCTTCAACAAAGGTAGAGAGGGATGTCCCAACCGACAATGTGCTTCAAAAGGAGACACAACACTGGAGTGTGCAGTAGGCCGTGGCTCCCATTCATCAAGAATATAAAGATCACCAGATAAATATCCTTTACCAATAACCTGCATCGTCTTAAGGTTTAGAAACAAACAATGATCGGGAAAGAATGCAACACAACAATTAAGGTCTTTGGTAATTTTACTAACAGAAATCAAGTTAAAGGCCAAGTTTGGTAGACTTAATACAGATGACATGGTAATAGAGGAAGTTGGTTTAATAGTCCCAGATCTAACACTGCTACAAGTTGATCCATCAGCTACAGTAATCGGAGAGGGTGCTTTATGTGAGCGAAAGCTAGAAAAAATATTTGGATTACCTGTCATGTGATTTGTGGCACTTGAATCGATCACCCATTTATTGGAAGAGGTGATAAGACATGTTTTATCTGACCCAGCAAAGGCAGTAACTGAAGAAGATTCCTTAACTGATTTATGATATTGAAGGAATTTAGAAACTCATCTGAAACCAAGATTGTTGGACTAGGAGTTGTTGCATTATTATTCTTTACCATCCCTTTTTTTGCTTTTCAATGACAAACTGATTAAACTGATAGAGGTCCCCGAAGCTAAAAGATACCCAAACAGATCCTGGTAGATACGAAATCAACAATCTATTGAACAAGATAACTTAATAATTCACTCAACCAAATCGGAGAACCAAAAGAATTTGTCCCCAACTCAAACAAAATCAAAGACCAACAAAGTTTCTGATAAAGAAAGACCCAACTGACAATATCAAGTCACTAGTCGGTCACCACAGTGAGTCAAAAATATAGATGCAAGCTTCTCACACAAGCAACCTCCAAGAAAAATATCATAGAATTAAAGAAATCAAATAATCAATAAACCAAACTCAAACCTGACCAAATAAAGCGAGAATAAGATCTGTGGTTCTATGATCAGAGAACCACCACAAGTCAACTGGAAATGTCAAAAAGACCTCAGATTAGCTTCCGGCCAAGGAATTTCCGGCAGCGGATTCGACTCAACTCCGACGAGCAGTAGACCTGCTCTGATACCATGTAAAGTATAGAGACAATAGAGAAATCTCTCTTATATTGTATTCAAGAAGTAACAAATATATATACAAGTACATAGAGCTCTAACTATGGAAAGAATCAAAAAGGAAATCCTATAAATCTGCTGTGAATCCCTATAATTATGCTAGTTATGTATATTATATAAGATTATGTCTACATTCATTATCTAACAACATCCAAAGGGGCTTTAGGCTGCCCCGTGCCATCATGCAAATAACAAAGTTTTAACACAATTAGAGCCCATAGGCTTAGAGCATGTTTGGGCTAGCTGATTATAAATAAGTGATAAGTTTAAGTTTTGAAACTGATTTTATAAATAAATTGTGTAAATGATTGGACAGAGGTGTTGAAACAGGTAATAAGCAGTTGGTATGTGTGGTAAAAAGTACGGATAAACTTTTCCATCAAAATGACTTAAATACGCTTGATATTTTTACAAAAAATTTAAAAACTTAAAAGAACATTTGTAAGAAAAATGAGTTATGACAGACATAGAGTGGAGAGGAAGTTGGGAATTTTGTTTCGGGAAAGATATTTTGATACAACAACAACAACTACACCTCGGTCCTAAATAAAGTTGGAAAAGATATTTTGACAATTAAAAAATAATATGAAGGACAAAATATGGTGTTCATTGGCTTAGAGGAAACATATGGCAGAGTATTACGAAAGGTCCGTTGTTGGGTGATGGAGACGAAAACAATTCATATTAAATATATACATGTCATAAAGTATATGTATAAAGCGGTCGTCGCTAGCGTAAAAACCATAATACGAGATACAAAGAAACTAGCGTAAAAACCATAATACAAGATACAAAGGAGTTTCTCGCACCAGTGAGTCTACATTAGGGATCAACATTGAGCCCCTATCTTTTACCCAAGTTATGGATGAGCTAAGCAACGCAACACAAGATAAGAACCATACAACGATAACCCAGTATTTCCACAAGTAGGGTCTGGGGTGGGTAGTGTGTACGTAGACCTTACCCCTACCCCGAGGGAATAGAGACTCTATTTCCGATAGACCCTCGGCTCAAGAAGACGAAAAAAGACAATATATCAGTACGAAATCATTGAAATAATAACAACATCATAAGAACCAGAAAAATGGATGAAAGCAAAAACAATAACCAGTAAATAAGGCCCGACACTATGAACAATGGAAGAATAGTGTGAACACAACATTAACCACTTGCAGTGTAAGACAAAACCCTATTAGATAGACTAGCCTCGCACCATTATGAAGTAGAAAAATGATCAACTACCTCATAAATTACAACCTTAATGCTAATCCTTCACACCTTCCTATCAAGGGTCATGTCCTCAGAAATCTGAAGCTAGTGTTTTAGTTAGCGTGCAGCGACAAATAGCGACGAGGGCCCGCTTCACTGAGGCGAGAGGCGAGAAGTGGAACGCTCGTCTTTTTTATGTGAAGCGGCAATTTATACAAAAAATAAAATATTATATATATAACTAAAAACTCAATAGCAATAATATATTAATAAATATATCAATTTAAAAAAGTTTAAAACTCAATAGATAGTCATAGTAGATTCCAAGCTATTTCATTTCTTTTATTACCATCGGATGACGCCATTTCAATACTATTTTATAGGAAAACATTATCAAGTCAATTTGCAATTAATTCTACTCTATAACTAAACAAAGAAGGAAATTTTAGGTTTGAAATTTTGAAGAAGCACTTTGCCTCTGCCCAATAGTGAAAGAATCGAAAAAATAGAGCCAAAAAAGAAGAAGAAAGAAAGAAAGAAGAAAAATCTCTCTGTTGAGTTGCTCGATCAAAAACAACAGAGCAAGCTGCTCGATCAGAAATAGAGAAAAAGAAGAAGAAAAAAACGAAGAAAAAACAGCGCAAAAACAGACTGTCCGTTCTGTTGAGTGCTGCACTGTTGCTCGATAAAAAACAGAGCCAAAAAAAAATAAGAAGAAGAAAAGGAAGAAAGAAAGAAAGAAGAAAGATGAAGAAGAACAAAGAAAAAAAAGGAAACTCGAAGAAGAAGAGAAACATACCTGGGTCGACTTGGATGAAGAAGATGATGGCAGAAACTTGAAGCTTTCAAACGTGGCTGGGTCGAAATCGCTTTGGCTGCTCTGTTGTTTGAAGCTTGAAGCTTGAAGAAGAAAGAAACGTCTGAAAGCTCAAAGCCCTAATCACGACTTTTTTCTTTAATCTCTGCTTTTTTTTTAAAAGAAAAGCGACGCTACAGTCGCATCTGGCCACTTTGTCGCCTCTCGCTACACAGGCAGAGGCGAGCTCTATTAGTAAAACACAACGCAACATAGCAGAAAAGCGATGGAGGCTCGCGTCGCTACGTCTCACGCTATTAGCGTTGAGGCGAGCATTATTTACAACCCTGTCTGAAGCCACGTCATGTCCTGCCTGATGACCTCTCCCCAATACTTCTTAGGCCGCCATCTACCTCTTCCTGTACTCGTCAAAGCCAACTGCTCACACATCCTTATCGGGGCATCTGTGCTTTTCCTCCGCACGTGCCCAAACTATCTGGACCTCGCTTCCCACATCATGTCATCCATAAGAGTCACGTCCACCTCTCGAATATCTTCATCCCTAATCTAATTCATCCTAGTGTGCGCGCACATCCACCTCAACATCCTCATTTTTGCTACTTTCATCTTTTGGATATGTGATTTCTTAACTGGCCAACGCTAGCTCCATACAAAATGGACGGTCTAACCACCGCTTATACTTACCTTTGAGTATTGGTGGCACCTTTTTGTCACACATGACTCCATATGCTAACCTTCATTTCATCCACCCCATACCTACACGATATTTGACACCTTTGTTGATCTCCCCATCCCCTGGATAACCGATCCAAGTAATTGAAATTGCCTTTCTTGCGGACGACGTGTGATTCAAGCCTCATGTCCATGACCGCTTCCCTGAACTCGGCGCTGAACTTGCACTCGAGATATTCTGTCTTAGTCCTGCTCAACTTGAAACCTATAGACTCGAGGACCTGGACCTATCTCTAAACCTCCAGCCTCTCGTAAACGTCGTCTCGCGTCTCATCAATCAGAACTATGTTGTCAGAGAATAACATACATTATGGAATCTCCCCTTGAATATGGTGTGTCAGTGCGTCCATCAACGGGGAAAAGTGAAAGGTAAGTTCTATAGAACCATGACATATGGTAGTGAATGTTAGGCCGCTAAAGTTTAACATATTCACAATATGAGTGTTGTAGAGATGTGGGTGATTAGATGAATATGTAATCATAAAAAGATTAGATTGCATTAAGAATGACCACAATTGCCCAGAAGGGGCAAGAGGATGCATTTTTTTCTAATTTCTTCTTTCTAAAGGCAAGGCTAAGCCATCCGCCCTTCATTGCAGGGTAAAAGGTTTCCCCCTTATCTTTTTGCAAAAAGCCGCTCCACGGTGGTATAGGGTAAAATTAGAAAAGGCCGCTTGAGTTGGTTTTGTCATATCTTGCGTTGACTTATAAATGCACCGGTTCGCAGTGTTATCAAAGGTGAAAAGCGCAAAAAATATCTAAGGTCTATTGGACTTTAAGCGCAAAGCACAAATAAAGCGTGAGCTTTAATGAAGAAAGGCGCAAATGGAAAAAATTATATATATGTGCAGTCCAAGACTAATGTCTATAATCATGAATACCATATACATGGACAAAGAAATTGAAGAAAAATTCTAATAAATTGAAATATCATTTGTTGATTGTCACCTCTTCAGGATTACGCTCATTGCCAAGGAGAAACACTGAAGCGCCCGCTAAGCGAGGCGAAGCGCTCAACATGTTTTGGGCCTGGCTTCAAGGCTTAAGCGCGCATTTGATAACACTGTTGGTTCGTAGGTTTGGAATAATGGTGAATGAAGTTGTTTAAAGGGAATGGGATAGAACTAAAATCACATGAAAAATAATTGTTTTGAGAAGACTTTCCAATCCTTAGAATCAATGCAAATTTTTCTAAAGATAGGACACAATGGAACTATGGAAGAAAAAGATCCATCTAGGTGATATCTACTAACTGAGAATAGGATATAGACTTGTTAGGGAATTTCTACGAGTACTATTATTATTATTATTATTATTATTATTATTATTATTATTATAGTTGTAAGGTTAAAATTTTAAAAATTATTGTCAAACCAAAAGTGCTTATAAGCTGAAAAGCACTCTGTGTTTACCAAACGCATAGATAAATGAAAATGTACTTATAAGCCAATTTGACCAGCTTATAAGCTTAGTCAAACGCCCTCGTAACCATATCAAGAGAGGTGTCATCATGAGGCGGCATATGTGTTCATTCCAAAACTAATATCTACCCGCAAGTGGTCATGGAGCTTCTTAAGACTACAGTAATATGAATTCGAGACAGAACATAACCCTGCAATGTCAAGAAAGGAAGACAAAAGGTGCCACAATGGGTCAAGTATGGGCTTACTGCTGAAATTATGGATGTGGTGCTCAACTCTGGTGTTCGAGACTGACAGAATCTGTATGACATAAAAGCATGGGGCAAGCATAAAATTCAGTTTGTCAAATAAGCTGCCTCTAAAAGTTGAATCAAGTTTTTTAAAGAAAATTTCGCATATGTAATGCTTCATAACATAAACATGCAAAGCATCGTTTGAAGATTGTTCAAAAGTCAAAACATAAGTGAGCTTTGTAAGCCTTGGTGACTCGTCTTGGCACCAAGTGTCATTGATACATAATGATTATAATGTATACGTCATGATTATGACATGTATACATCATGACATCTGATCACCCTCCTAATCAGTTACTGCCGTACATGCTGTATTAAGATAAGTATGTGATAAGGAATGCTAGCAAAATAATGGAGGTAAAAATTGAAGAGAGATGCATTTTTGTTCAAGAAACATTTTTGATCAATAGAAGAGAGATGCATTTTTGTTCAAGGTGTTGATGAAGAGATACTAGTTATAATATCAGACAGTCGGAATTGCATCTGACCAACACTAACCAACTAATCCTTGTGCGTTGAGTCATAAATGTCTACTATCATAAGATAAGAATTGCAGTTCACATAAGCACACTCAGCAGAGCACTGTTGCTTGTCAGAAGAGAGAGATGCTTCTTTGTAAGCTGTCTATGAATATACACAAGCTATAAGAGACAGTTGGAATTGCACCTACCAAGGGAAAACTACTAATCCTTGTGCTTTGAGATTAGTGTTCCATCATGAACACTTATGTTTGAGTTACAGCCTTGATTGATTTTCCAGCCTCCATTGGTCACTGTTTTGGTATATTTAACATGGGGCAGAGGACATCACTTGAGAATAAAAAATGAAAGATTCCACACTGGATCTCTCTGTCCATTCCAGTCTCATTCCTTTTTCCACATCTTCTCAGTGATTTCCTGCTTGAAAATGACGACAGCTCCGCGACCGTTGATTTTATGTGGTTTAACTATGTATTATTTGTGTGAGAACAAGCACGGGAAAACTATATTATTAATGTACATACTATAATACAAGGATCCCTATTTATAATTATACCCTACAAAATACATACTACTCCTATTTCAATGTGGGACGAAGCATACTTGTATACATAATTCTAACAGTTTGATGATTGGCAGCAGGGTCTGGAGAACTTATCACATGGGGTTCTGCAGATGATCAAGGCCAAAGCTACTTGACTTCAGGAAAACATGGGGTATTGTGGCAAATCTTTCTTGTGAGGACTCGTTTATATAGATCACTTAAAATTTATGTTGCTATCTTCTTCCATTATTGCATTTATCAAGGAGAATCCAGAGCCATTTCCGCTTCCAACTGATGATCCAGTCGTGAAAGCTGCAGCTGGTTGGGCACATATTGTATCTGTTACAGGTGATAATACTGTTGCTCAGTCTTTCTGAGCTGTCAGTCACCCTTCAGCTAATTCAGAATGTTATTTGCAGGAACCTTCTCAATCTCATTTCTTTTCTTCTCTTTTCTTTTTTTCTACCTCAAACCATAAGAAAGATAGCCGAGACATATGGTTATAAAATATTTATATTTCTGTACAGAAAAGAATGATGTATACACTTGGGGCTGGAAAGAATGCGTGCCTTCCTCCAAGCTTGTTGCAAATTTCGCCGTTGTAGGAAGTGTTGAAGGGGATGCTTTTCGGAAAGAAAGTTCAGTATTAACTGAGCAAGGTAATGGAAGTTCGGTTTCCAATTTGAACCAGTTAAGATTTTGGCAAGTTCATCGCATGTTTATCTCTGGAGAGTTAACTATTACTACAAAGACTAATTTTTGCAGAGAGCCCTCAGTCTCAAGGCTCCAAGTTAACTGGTAGTTCAGTCGCTCACCAAGATGATAAAAAAGCTGAAGAAACTGCAAAGAGGAGAAGAATAGTGACAGCTAAACAAGAACTCGAAAGCCCACCACTTGCTGACGAATCCCTTTCTGCACCACCTTGTATTGTAGAACTGGATCCTGGGGTGAAGATAACCTCAGTTGCTGCAGGAGGGCGCCACACATTAGCATTGTCAGGTAACTTCACTCCTCCATGCATGTTGTAGCCTGTTACTGTCATTTTGGAAGTGAAGTCGGTTACTTTGTGGTTACACCATATAGTTTTGTAGGTCTTATGAAGTACGAAGATATGGAAGAACTTTAATGTAAAGCAAGACACCTGATGCATCATATTTTTGCCGGATTTAGATGTGGGACAGGTATGGGGTTGGGGCTATGGAGGTGAAGGGCAGCTTGGCTTAGGCTCCAGGATTAAAATAGTGGCTACCCCTCATCTTATACCATGTCTGGATACGTCTTCACATGGAGCAGACCGAAGTCTTGGGAGTCCTCAAGGAAGCATTACCCCAGGGAGTCAGACACGTAAAGCTTTGGGGAGCTACATAAAGAGAATTGCTTGTGGTGGTCGGCATAGTGCAGTAATCACAGGTTAGCACTGAGTTCAGTTTTAGTACTTCTGCTGACCACATAGGGTCCAATATCTTTTAATAAGGACACTTTACAAATTTAAGTTTCACATTGTGAGAAGAAAAGAAGAATGTTTTTGGAAATATGTTTAAGGTTTTGAAGTTTGAATGGCTTTGAGTTACTCCGTTTACAACAAAGTCAGACTCCATCTCAAATCATTGTCTTTAGTTTTTGCTCCTTGAAGTTAAAATGATACTTCATCCTGGATTATCTTTCTGCTCACCTGGGTATTTGTTTCAATTGTCAGATGCTGGGGTGCTACTTACATTTGGTTGGGGATTGTATGGGCAGGTGAGTGCTTATATCATCACACTTCGAATGCGATGCATGTCTTGTCCACTTATCCATAAAAGAACTCTTCACATGCTATTCTCTACAATTTCAGCATTAAAAAGATTGATTAATCTTGAGCAAGGAAATATCATAGCCAGGTCGCATCTTGCTTATAGCGTTGTCGATATATGTTTTGTTGCCGGAATAGAATGTCCACCACCTGATATCGTTTTTCTTTTTCAAAAAAAGCAGACAGTTGTAATCTTGTTGTATCTTGTAAGAAATTGATCTAAAACACCAGAAAATATACACCTGCAATTTCAACTTGCTGTGCCTGGTTCACTGTTCACTGCTTTTCTTTGCAAGTCCTCTAGTCTCATTTGTTGTATTCAGTGTGGACTAGGTAATACAAATGACGTGCTGGGGCCAACTTGTGTCTCTTCTCTATTGAACACTAGAATAGAAGCCGTGGCAGGTGGACTATGGCATTCTGTGTGCTTATGTGATCATGGTCGTGTGTATACTTTTGGGGGAAATCAGTTTGGCCAATTGGGTCTAGGTACAGGCGCGGACCATGCAGAGGTGCGTCCAAGATTTATCACTTGTTTCGTGTCTTTCTAATAAACTCTTGTTTGTGGACTCAACAGTTTCCATGTCCAATAGTAATATCTAGTTGAGGCTGAATTATGATGTCATCTAAGAGTTTGGATAGTCGTACCATGAGATGTGCCAAGAAGTGTGATTTGTTGAAATCACAGTCCAGAAACTTTCAACCAGAAGGTGGTGGCTTTAAATATACCTAGCACTTGAGGGATAATAGATTATTGTCAATTTCTGACAGCCAATTAGTTAGACCATATAGTTCCTTATATATTGGCAGTTTTGCAGCTGCATTATTCTAAACCTTATTGTTTGAGGGCACTAGAAACTCAACAGGAGATTTCTGTTACAGGCATCACCTAGGCTTGTGGATGCCTCAATACTGGAAAACAAGAATGCCAAAGTAGTGTCTTGTGGAGCTCGTCATAGTGCCATAATGACAGGTAAGTGTTGAGACTATCAAGAAGATGAAGTGCATTTCGGCCTCTAATCCACTGGACAACCTGAGTTCTTTTTTTTTTCATAGAGGACAACTTTAGTTCACTTAGTTTGATCTCACACACCTATTCCATTTGTGGTGATCTGTGGTGGAGATATTGTTCAGTACATGCAATTGTTTGCATAACTATGACGAACTAGTCTTGTCCAAATATATATCTGAATCTTTGGAATTTTATGAGTAGCAAAGTATACTTTTGATGGTGAGTTTGAATATACTTGTGTCTTACCCATCTGGTACACCATATTTCCTGCTGGTCATTATCAAATGTGTGTTAAATCGATAAGCGCAGCAAGAATTAAACAATAGGAAGCAACTAGCACTTAAATATGTCTATTATTGTGAAACTATTACTAGTAAAACAATAATATGTCTACTATTGCTAAACTGTCACTAGTAGGGTAACACGCAAATATCTCTATTATGCGTTTGCTATGTGTTAGTATCTAAAGATACCTTTTGCTTTAACCTTTAGAGGATAGCAAAGTGTATAGCTGGGGATGGAACAAGTATGGTCAGGTATGTGAGAGATTATTAATTCCTTAAAATTTTTTACATGAGTATTCAATCTAACCTTTTGCTTTTCATTCCAGCTTGGCCTAAGTGATACAATTGACCGTAACAAACCTTGTGAAGTACCTATCGATGATTGTACACCAAAAAATGTAGCGTGTGGGTGGTGGCACACACTATTACTTGCTCAAAGCCATCAGTGATCTGCCCAGTATTTGGAGATAATTTCTGTTGTTTAAGTAACCCACTGACAGTGAATTTGCACAAGATCAGGGCGTGGCATGTGGTCACCTGGATTTCTCTCTCTCAAGTCTCAGGTTCATTTTCAGGATTCCAGAGACATTTGGAGACAATGTTTTTAGAGCTGCAGTATTTGTTGAACCAATGTACAGTATGTTGAATGTAACATATATTTAACTGACCTATTCTCTTCGAGTTTAAATTGATGTATTTCATATCAACAATAACAACAAACCCAGTAGTTTTTCACATGTGGGGTCTAGGGAAGGTAAGATGCACGCAACCTTACCCCTATTCCTAGAAGGGCAGAGAGGCCGTTTTCGATAGACCCTCGGGTTTTTCATAGTTTCAATAGACTTATTTTATGTAACTCTTTATCCTCTTTTGGTATAGACCTGGTGTGACCTATTCTCAAATTGCATGTTTAGACAATTATGACTACCTTGGACAAGTTATCTTAGACAGGTGTAATTTTTCTAGAGTCGTAGATGAAGTGGATGATTATCATGTTAAAGAAAAATGTGGCAATCTGAAGAATCCTGTAACGCTTCAACGTGGCTGCAGGAAAAGGCGATGTCTGGGTCGAAGAGAAGCATTCAAAGCTGCATAGGGGTGTTGAATTAGAAGAGCCTTTTAAAGCTTTTATTTAAGCGTCAAAGTCTCAGAGTTATAAAAACTGGGTAATGATACTCTTTTTTATTTATTATTGATGACACATTAAAAATTCTAAAGTTTTTATTTCATAAAAACAAACGTACTCCTCCCCCCCCCCCC
>ML297500.1:20034-52612 GCA_005239495.1 Nicotiana undulata
CCTCCCTATCCCCCTCCCCACCTCTCCTACGCCCATCTTCCATCGTCTAAATCAATGTCACATGTAAAAAGTCTTTGGACACATTA
Source organism: Nicotiana undulata (assembly GCA_005239495.1). Classification (NCBI taxonomy): domain Eukaryota; kingdom Viridiplantae; phylum Streptophyta; class Magnoliopsida; order Solanales; family Solanaceae; genus Nicotiana; species Nicotiana undulata. The sequence continues at coordinate 20,121 of ML297500.1, forward strand.
GCAATAATTATCAACAATCTCCCACATCAAAAGATTTGTATTTTGGGAATGCAGAGTAGGAAAGAGTAAAGACTAGCTGGATTTGCATGGTCCAAATGTAATAGATTTGATGTCTTCTGGACTATGAACCAAACTTTGACCAATAAAATTAAACTCACAAAATTAATGGTGAAATGTAATATTTCTATGAACCAATAATTCTTATTGTAAGTCAGAGATTTTATCAATCACATTTCGACCGCCGATAATTTTGATGTTCAACGCGGTTTTGCGCCCAATAGGCCATGTGCGTGCCTAGTTATTCATGAGAGTTCTAGAGACTAGGTCGAAATCTCATAGGAGCGGCCCACTCCACTCTCATATAGATGAATTCATCAAGTGTATACTGCTTTTAAATACACCATCCATAAGGACTATGAATTTCATTAAGAGTTATAACTCAACCTCTCAATTAGTAGCAGTCAAGCACTCTCTTTAAGTGCTTCAGTGCCAATATCGACTTGTTATTGCCCATATGAACCTCCTTCATGGGATCTCCAATCACATAGGTTGGGTTACCATCTCTATTTACAACATGTTGGTTTTAACTCCATCTCTTTTAAGGTTTGAAGAATTAATTTTCTTCCCACGGGTTTAGTCAGAGGATCGACCAAATTTATCTCTAACTTCACATAGTCAATGAGATTCGCGTTAGCATACTCGATATCGCACAGATCAATTGCAAGGGGATCTAGATTGAATAAAAAAGATCGATTCATGCTTGATACGATAGAGATCAATCGTTTACTTCAACTAAAATCGATGAAGTACTGAAACTACTTCAACTTCAATGTATGAACTTCTTGCTTGCCTGCTGCTCCTCTGAACTTTGCTACTTTACTATAGTTTTCTAAAGTTGAATGAAAGTCGATATTTCACTTGCACTTTAAAGACAGTATTCCATCTCTCAACAGTTGTTTCATGACATCATGTGTCTACTTTTACAATTATAAGATTTATTCTTTGCAATAGTTATTGCCGCTTGGCAATCACAATGTATAGATACAGGAGGCAATACGTCCTTTATTAAAGGGATATTAGCTAAGAAGTTTCTTAGCCACTCAACCTCAATACCAGCTAACTCCAAAGCTACAAATTCTGATTCCATAGTCGATCTAGCAATGATCGTCTGTTTAGCCGATTTCCAAGATATTGCACCACCACCAAGGGTGAATACATAACCACTAGTGGATTTTATCTCATCTGAATCAGAGATCCAGATTGCATCACTGTACCCTTCTAAAATATAAGAAAATTCACTATGTAGGATACCATAATTCATGGTTCCTCTCAAATATTTCATTAGTCTAGCTAATGCAGACCAATGCTCGTTGTTGGGATTATGTGTATATCTACTCAGTCTACACACAACATAGGCTATATCCGGCCTTGTAAAATTCATTAAATGCATCAGACTACCAATAATCTGAGCATATTTAGACTGAGAAATTGGGTCACCATTATTATTTTTCAACTGAGAGTTAGCATCAAAAGGAGTGCTCACTAGTGTGACATCAAAATATTCAAACTTCTTAAGAAGTTTCTCAACATAATGTTCTTGTGACAACATTATGCCATCTTCACTCCTTATAACTTTAACTCCCAATATCATATTTACTTCACCCAGATCTTTCATATCAAAATTAGCAAACAGAAATGATTTAGTACTTTGCACAATATTTAAACTTGTACCAAATATGAGCATGTCATCAACATACATACATATTATCACATAATCATTGTCTACCACTTTAGTATAAACACATTTATCCACATCGACTGAAGAAAAACCGTCTCTCAGTAAGAGTTGTTCAAATTTCCCATACCACTGCTTAGGAGTTTGTTTAAGGCCATAAAGAGATTTAATTAATTTACAAACTTTATTTTCTTGTCCAGGAATGACACAGCCTTCGGGTTGAACCATAAAAATTTCTTTTTCTAAATTACCATTTAAAAAAGCAGTTTTCACATCCATTTGGTGGATAAAAAACTTACGGATTGAAGCTAAAGCAATTAAAACTCGAATAGAAGAAATTATATTCACTGGTGCAAATGTATCAAAATAATCTACTTTTGAGAAAAATATTTTGCTACTAACCGAGCTTTATATTTATCTAAAGATCCATCAGGATTAAATTTCCTTTGAAAATCCATTTACAACCAGTAGGTTTTGCACCAGGAGGTAAATCAGTTAAAATTCATGTATTATTTTTCTTAATAGAATCAATTTCAATTTTTATTGCCTCTTCTAATATTAGCTTCTAAAGAAGATATAGCTTCGAAATAAGTTGATGGTTCATTATCGACAAGAAAAGTTTGAAAATCATTTCCGTAAGAAAAATATTCTTTTCTAGGCCTTTTGCTCCTTCTCATGTCACGATCCGAAATCCCACCTTCGGGCCATGACTGCGACTAACGGCGAACCGGCTAGACAAGCCAACGATTGAACTAAATAAAACTCATTAACAACAAAAAAACGAACAAGATAACTAAGGCATCGATGGTCCGCAATGTGAAGATATAACATAGCAATTTCGAAATAAAACACATATACAAATCCCAGAACTGGTGTCACATACTCACGAACTGTCTAAGAGATTACTCAAACAAAGGTCTGAAAATAAGTACATAGGACTGTCTTTGAAATCTAAAGCAAGACAGAGCTGAAAGTGAAGAGTAGAAGGTGACGCCAAGGCCCACGAACGTCTACGGGGCTACCTCGATGTCTCCTGTATGAACTGATGAGATGCTCCGACCGTCAGTGATCACCGGGTCCGGCTGCGTAGTCTGCACAACATAAAGAAGTGCAGGTGTAGCATCAGTACAACCGACCCCATGTACTGAGTAAGTGCCGAGCCTAACCTCGGCGAAGTAGTGACGAGGCTAGGACCGACAACAATATATGTACCTGTGCAATTCTATATAATAACAGGAAAATATCGACGGAAATAAGCAAGTAAGACAGATACGGGGAGAACATGCTGGGGGTAAAAGGGGCAACAAAATGCTAGCACGGTAGAACAGGGTAATAACTGAAATGTAAAGATAAAGGCAGGAATTTAACTTCTCAAACAGATAATGAACAGCATAAGGCACGACATGTTCCCTCGTGCATAACCTCACAATCACTCGGCACGGAATGTCCCCTCGTGCGTATATATAATGACACTCGGCACAGAATGTCCCCTCGTGTGTAACCTCACAAAACGACATGTCCCCTCGTGTGATAAGTAACAAACAGTCGGCACGGCATGTCCCCTCGTGCGACCAATAATAAAACAAAACAACAATATAATGTGAAAGTCAACATTAAGAAGTCTCAAGTGCATGGAAATGCTCAATAAAATTCTATTGTCCCGGCAAGGAGAAATCATCAATTACAAACTCAACAAATGCCCGACAAGGGTCTCAGCTATAACCAACCTCGCATCAGAAATACAATTTCACAGTGTAAGCCTCAACTGAAACAAATAACTCAATAACTCCCCACGTCATGAAACAACATCAAGGTATCACTACTAATTCACCAATTACTCATAGTACGGGGAATATTAAGAACACAGTAAGTTTCATCACAATTGACTCACGGGCATGCTTGACCGCAACATATAGGCACTCGTCACCACGCCTATACGTTGGACATGAGTTACACATAGCAAATAAGACTCTATACCTAATCCCTCAAGCTGAGGTTAGGCCAAACACTTACCTCGGCTCCAAAAATGCAAGTCAAGCCTCAATCACAGCCTTCCCTCTCGAATCCAACTCCGAATCGGTAATATCTAGACATAATGGATTTATTAACATCAATAAGTACTCAATAAACCAATTCCCAAGCCTAATTATACATTTCCTACTATTCTTCCAAGAATACTAAAATTCGACCCCGGGCCCACACGTTCAGATTTTCGAAAATTCATGAAGGAATCAATTACTCGGAGCCTAAGGATCGAAGTTATGTGATTTATACAAGAATTCATGGCCTAACATGGAAAGTCACAAAATCCTCAAGAACCCTAAAATTACTACCTAATTCTATGATTTTTAGATGATTTAGTAGTGAATTTAACTAGGAATTAATGTTAAAACTAGAAGTTTATGGGGTTTAACTTACCTCTTATAGTGGGTGGTCGTGGGAGGTGCTGCCCAAACTTGGTTGCTCTCTAATGGAAGTTGATGGTGGGTAAAATGAAGAAGAACCCGTAATTTGGACACTTAAAAGGGTCTGGCAACAGTGATTTTCGCACCTGCGACCTTGGGACCGCAGGTGCGGTCCCGCACCTGTGAGAAAATCACCTCCCCTGCGGAAAAGGGCCTGGGACCCTGACATCGCGCCTGCGGACTTTGGGCAAGGGGGCTGAGGTCGCGCCTGAGGAGGGGTTTCCGCACCAGCGGACCCGCCCCTGCGGAATTTGTTCCGCACCAGCGGAGGCTAAGCACCTGCGAGGCTGGGACCGCAGGAGCGGTCCCGCACCTGCGGTCACACCAGCTGTTGTGCACCAGCAGTGATTTTTGCTGGTTTTTGGCCTCGTGCGGGGTCTGGGAGGCACCTGGGCCCACCCGAGCCCCCGTCCAAATATACCAACAAGTCCCAAATCATTAGACGGACTTGCTCGAGCCCACGGAACACTCAACACAACGCTAAAACTCAAAATCACCCTCCAAAACCCCTGAATTCAAAACTTAAGAACTTTGAAATTCTAGAATTCTATAACGATGTGCCGGACCGACCCATACAACTCGAAACGACTTCAAATTTTGCAGACAAGTCATAAATAACGTAGCGGAATTATTCCCGGCCTCGGAATTGCATTCGGACCTCGGTAGCATAAAATCACATTCCTAACCAAATTTCAAGTTTTATGAACATCCTCAAAACTTTACTAACTCTAAATCTCTCATTTGATCCGAATCCCGTCAAATCAAGTCCGTTTTACCCCAAATTTTACAGATAGGACAAATAACATATAATAAACCTGTTCCGGGCTCCGAAATCGTAATACGGGCCCGGTAACACGACTTTCACATAATTACTCATTTTCAAAATCCTTTATTATTTCCAGAAAACAATTTTCATTAAAAATTTATTTCTCGGGCTTGGGATCTAGGAATCCGATTTCGGGCATACGCCCAAGTCCCATATTTTCCTACGGACCCTCCGGGACCGTCACATCACGGGTCCGGATCCGTTTACCAAAAATGTTGACCAAAGTCAACTTTATTCAATTATTCAATTCAAAAATCCCATTTTTATCAAATTTTCACATGGAAGTTTCCCGGCTACCTGCCCGGGCTGCGCACGCATATCGAGGTGAGATTAACGGAGGCTTTCGAGGCCTCGGAACACAGATTTAGCTGGAATTACTTAGGATGACCTTTTGGGTCATCACATCTCAATTCCTCATTAAAGGTAATTTCACTATTTGTTTCAACGGGTCTATGAGAAATTTTATCAAACAATGGATAAGTATATTCAAAGAAGTCAATATTCTTTGTCTCAATTATAGTATTGCAATCAAGCACATCACCTTTTAAAACAAAAAATCTATATGCAGCACTATGTTCAGCATATCCAATAAGCATGCAATCAGCAGTTTTAGAACCTATTTTTCTCTTTTTAGGTTCAGGCAAAAGAACTTTAGCAAGGCACCTCCACATTTTTAAATATTACAAGTTAGGTTTATAACCCTTCCACAATTCATACGGAGTTTTTCCAGTTCTCCAATGTGGTATTCTATTGTGGAAGTGACATACAGATAAAATAGCTTCACCCCACAAATTATCAAGAGCATTAGAACTAACTAACATAGAGTTCATCATCTCTTTCAATGTTCTATTTTTCCTTTCAGCTACTCCATTTGACTCAGGTGAATAAGGCGGAGTCACGTCATGAATAATTCCATTGTTTTCACAAAATTCATTCAAAGATAAATATTCCCCACCTCTATCAGATCTAATTCTCTTGATTTTTCTACTAAGTTGATTTTCAACCTCAGTTTTATAAGAAATAAAAGCATTAAAAGCATCATCTTTATTTCTAAGCAAATACAACTTAGTATATCTAGAAAAATCATCAATAAAAGTCACATAATATCTTTTACCACCTCTAGTCATAGTCTGCTTTAAATCGCTTAAATCAGTGTGAATCAAGGATAATAATTCAGTTTCTCTATTTACGAAAAACAAATCTTTCTAGTACTTTTAGCTTCAACACATATTTCACACTTGTTAATATTTTTTGAGTCTAAACCAGATATTAATTCTAGTGACTGCATTTTCTTTATATACTCGACATTAACATGTCCTAGTCTAGCATTCCACAAAGAAATTGACTCAACCATATAAGTAGAAGAAGATGTATTTTCATATCTAGTATCAAAAACATTAAGCATAAATAAACCATGGTTACAATATCTATTGCTCACAAAATTATTATTTTTGGTCAATATGACCTCATCATTCTCGAAAGAGACCTTCACTCCAACTTTTCCTAATAACCCCACAAAAACCAGATTGGTTTTGATATTAGGAACATGCAATACATTACTTAATGCTAGAGTTTTACCAGATGTGAGTTTGAGAAGAATTTTTCCTTTCCCAAGAGCGCGAGATGTTCTTGAGTCACCAAGATAAATAAATTCTTCTCCTTCCTCAATTTGGGTGAATGTGCCTAGTAGCACCGGAGTCTATCACCCAATTTCTCACATTGGCCACATTATTTATTTGGAAAATGACCGCAACAACTATATTATCCGCTTTAGTCAAATTTAATTTTGACTTAGCGAGATTATCATTTATCCCAGTTCTTCTCTTGCATTCAGGTGCATTTTTCTTGAAGGTTTTAAGTCTAGCATTGGATACGTAAGCATGTCTATTTACATACCTGTGTTTTGACATTATTGTCTGCCAAAGTTGTGGATGCAATAAAGTATTTGCAACACCATGGATATCTGGCAGGACAGTTGAAACAGTAGCAGCAGAGACAACACCAAAATTGGTAGCACCATCAAAAATTTCCGTACTAGTATTACTTGCCATAGTTCTTAGATTGTAGGGAAATGACACGGGAAAATAATAATAATAATACTGCAATAATATTTGTGAGCGAAAATACACGAATTGGCTTGAGTCGTGCTGGGTACTGTCCTAAGAAACTATTTCCGCAATGTGAAATATTTCCTCAGGATTAAACAAGCTCATCTCTATTTATTTAGAGGATACAGGAATCAGCAAAATTAAATAATAAATCCAGCAAGTTGGAAGAGAAAGAAGCAACTAATATCTTATGCCAATTGAAATATTTTAGAAGAAGAAATTAGAAGGAGAAGGACGTATAGGAGGGAAAGAAGATAAAAGAATTTCTTCTTTTGCTAATGATTACTAATGATGAGCTCTTCTTTGTTTTTGGATGATGGAAGAATGAGGCCTAATCATGGATATATATAGGCCCAAGGAAACTTCTATACAAGACAAGTGTTTTACTTACTTGTCAAATTTTCTTCATGCAAGATGCCAAAACTTCTCATCCAAATTTCCACTTGGCTTAGTAAAGCCATTTGTCACACAATCTTCTAAACCAATGCCACATGTAAAAAGTCTTTGGACACATTAGCAAAAACTATCAAAAATTCTTCTTCTTTCCTTCTCGGATACTCTCTCCTTTTTTCCCTAATTGAAGTCACTATTTAGTTCGTCTTACTACTTTCACTGAGAGCTACGAATTGATCTCCTTTTATGTATGTTCTTTTGAAGTATTCGAATAGGTCACGGAGCTAGAATTGAATTCGTCTTGCTGGATTAGTATATGTTTTGTTATTTTTAATTACATTTATTGTTGAATTCAGTAGATAAACTTCAGTAGTTGAGGTGTTGTTTGGGAATTTGTTGAACTTCTGATTATCATATATGTTTCAGCCTTGCTGAAATATAGTTATGTGGTTGGATGAATTTTATTGAATTCCGTGAAGTCCATTGAAATTTGTATTAGAGCGATGATTTTGTTTATACTGTGGGAAAATGATTGGGGCTAAACCTACTAGGCCGAAACAAACAGAGGAACAAATGAGAAAAATGGAAGGCTAGATCCAATCTAACAAGTTAGAAACTGATTCTAAGTTTAGCGCCTTAGACACAAAGTTGGCTAAAATGAGTTCAGCTTAGTTTGACATGAAACAGATGATGAGGAGAACACAAATGACGTTAATGAAGTTGATTGAGAGAGGGAACATCAAATCACCATCTGATTGTGAGGAGAGTAGTAGGGGTGATGTGCAGCTACCAAGATCTAGATGAGTTGATATTATGGAGGGAGGTACCAATTGAAACGTGGGAAATTTTCCGCCTAAGTTGCAGCTTTCATTATTAGTGAGAGTGATCCTAGAGCTTGGTTGACAAGGTGTGAGAGGTATTTCAACGTGTAAAAAAGCACCTACCAAGCTAAGAAGTTGGAGATGATTACTTAACACTTAGAACAGGAAGATGAATCTTGGTATTTCTCATTCACACTCACGAGAAGACAAGTAAGGTGGGAAGAATTTTGTGGATAGTTAGTCCTGATGTATGATGATGCAAATGATGATGAGGTTGTGACTGAATTTAAGATGTGGGTTCTGACCAACACACTGAATGCCTATTTTTCAAAAGTTTGAAGACCTTATGGCATTGGTGTTGATGAGAAATACAAGGGTTCCAAAGCATTTCTTGTTGGAATGTTTCATTGGTGGCTCAAGGAAGAAACTAAGAGACTGTGAAGATGCATGATCCCTACACTCTGACTCGGGTTGTGTCTTTTGCTAGGAAACAGGAAAGAATAATTAATGCCAACCTGACTAATGGAAGATCTCTTGTACATGTTGGAAATGAGGGGGTAGATACCACCTTGGGCATGTATGCATGAACAAGCAGGTGAACACTATGACTACTGAAGAAAAAGAACAGACTAGAACTGACCAAGAAGAGGCTCAGGAATTTGAAGAAGAACCACAAGAACATGAAGAAAGTTGTGTGTCTGAATGCTTTGACTGGTACACATGTGCCAAACACTTTCAAACTTAAAGGGAATGATTAAGAAGAACTCTGTCATTATAATAGTAGACTCAGGTAGCACTTTGTCACGCCCCGACCATGGGGAGCGCGACCGGCACTCAACCAAGATACCTGGCCCACCAAGAATATACAATACCCCCAACCCAACTCGCCCATGAATAAGAGAAGATATATCTGTAGCATTAATTAAACGGTTAGTGGATTCCATGAACAATGCCAATTCCATTACCATTAGTCACTTCATTTTATAGTCTCAAAATACATATAGTTAAAGTCCAACAAGTGATTCAAATACAACAAGGCTAGTTTGACTTTTCCAACACCCATATACAACCCACACTATGTCTACGGAGCCTCTACGGATACAAAATACTATGATAACGCCGGTAACAAGGCCGGGGCTATACCTCAAAACATAATACACGTTGGAAAAAAGATACATGACCTCGAATGAAGTGGGGCTCACCAAATTTGCTGAGAAGAGATGTACCGCTATCATTGGCCAATTCCCTCCGATGTGGAACCACCTGCATCCATTAAAGATGCAGTGCCCACGGAGACAGGGACATTAGTACATGTCGAATAGTACTAGTATGAAAATCAAACACTCATGCAAGTACTTTGAAATACAACATGAATATGATGAGTCATGGTAATAATAAAAGGAATAGTTAGCCGTTAAATCCATAGCAAATTTATTAAGAGCTTTCCTTAATTCACTACATAGTTCCGAAAATCCTAGCAACTTCGATCTATTTAGAAACATAGCAAAATTGAACACACATTATGAAGATATTCATGGTTTCAGCTCATTTGAGCATTTTATCAAACATTAGGTTTGTGAATTCGAATACAAGGTTCTTCCACTAGATTTCCTTCACTCCAGAACTAATTCAATACCAAGGGTTTACTCATACTAGTTCAATTATCCTCCCACCATCCTCATAGCTACATGCATGCACAAATAACAACTCTCATGCCCAAGAATCACACTCCCAATTACCAATCTTCTACCTAAACTCGAAATTGAAGACTAGGGTTAGAACCTCACCTCTTGAATGAAAATCTTGTGAGATTTCTTATTGAATTTCAATGCTTGGACAAGATGTTGATGAATAAAGCACTTGAGGTTTACTTCTCTCTATAGAACACTCTCCTCTTCTCTATAAAATGACAGGTTTTTGCCTTCAAAATGAGCCCCAAGGGCTTTAATCAAAATAGGTTCAGGTAAAAAAATTAGAAAAATGAAGCCCCGACGCAGATTTGCGAGCGCATATGCGACCGCATAATGGTTTTGCGGTCCGCAAAATGGCCCTCCGAAACTGGGCACTTCTACCTCACTCTGCGCAATATGGGTACTTTGGAGACCAGTGGGGTCGATTTCGATGCTTTTCAGATGACTGGTTCCGCCAAGAAATGGTGGAGGAATTATTTGTTGACTAGACCAGTTGGGTCACCTGCTTTGACTTGGGATCAATTTTCTTATCTTTTTTTGGAGAAGTTTTTGCCTATTACTACTCGAGAGGATAAGCGTCGTTAGTTTGAGCGACTTTAGTAGGGCAGCATGATTGTGACCCTATATGAGAATCGCTTTGTGGAGGTCGTCAGGCATGCTATTCTTTTGTTGCCTACAGAGAGAGAGAAAGAGGGTCAGGCATTTTATTGAGGGCATTGCTCAGCCCATTAGGTTGCAGATGGACAAAGAGACAGGGACTAAGATTTCTTTTCAGGATGCGCTTAGTGGCCAGGAGAGTGGAGTCGGTTCTCAGAATGGGAGGTCAGGGGTCTGACAAGAGGCCTCGTCATTCCGGTGGTTTCAGTGGTGCCTCATCTGGAGGAAGGGTTAGTTTTAGCAGAGCCCATTCTTCTAGGACGTTTCATTCAGCACTTCAGGCATCTCATGGTACTTCAGGTGGTCGTGGTTCTTATATGCTTCCTTCTGCTCAGCCAGTCTACAGTGCACCATCAGCTCCTATCAGTGCACCTCCTCTCCATAGTGTTCAGGGTGGTTACACTGGTCGACATGGTCAGTTTGCCGGCCAGTAGTCTCAGCAGCCGAGGTCTTGTTACACTTGTGGTGACCCGAGGCACATTTCTAGATATATTCCTCGCGCGTCGGATAATTCTCAGTATCAGGGTTCCCGTGCTATAGTTCCGGCACCACTTGCCCAGCCAGCCAAGGGTAGGGGTCAGGCAGCCAGAGGTAAAGGTCAGGTTGTTAGAGGTGGAGGTCAGGCTGCTAGGGGTGGAGGCCAGCCCGCTAGAGGTGGAGGTCAGGCCGCTAGGGGTGGAGGCCAGCCCGCTAGAGGTAGAGGCCAACCCGCTAGAGGTGGAGGTCCTCTCAGAGACATAGTTCAGGGTGGTGGAGCCCATCCCCGATTATATGCATTTCCATCTAGACCCGGGGCGGAGTCCTCCGATGTTGTTATTACAAGTATCATTTCAGTTTGCAATAGAAATGCCTCAGTTTTGTTTGATCCGGGGTCTACTTATTCTTATGTGTCATCTTATTTTGCCTCGTATTTGGTTGTACCCCGCGATTCCTTGAGTGTTCCTGTTTATGTGTCTACGCCAGTGGGGGATGCTATTGTGGTAGATCGTGTGTATCGTTCGTGCGTAATAGTCATTGAGGGTATTGAAACTAGTGAGGCCCTTTTGCTTCTTGAGATGGTCAATTTTGATGTTATATTGGGCATGGATTGGTTGTCGCCTTATTATGCCATCTCGGACTGTCACGCCAAGATAGTTGCTTTAGCTTTGTCGAGGTTCCCTCGATTAGAATGGAAAGGGACTCCTAGTCATTCTCCCAGAAGAGTGATTTCTTATGCCAAGGCTCGTCGTATGGTTGAGAAGGGGTGTTTGGCTTATTTGGCTCATATTCGTGACTTTGATGCTGAGGTTTCTTCTATAGATTCAGTTCCTATTGTTCGTCAGTTTCCCGAGGTATTTCTTGCAGACCTTCCGGGGATGCCAGGATATTGACTTTTGCATTGAGGTGGCTCTGGGCACTCAACCCATTTCCATTCCTCCATATCGTATGGACCCACCAGAACTGAAAGAATTGAAAGAACAGTTGCAAGACTTGCTGGATAAGGGTTTCATTAGACCTAGTGTCTCACCTTGGGGTGCACCGGTGTTGTTCGTGAAGAAGAAAGATGGGTCGATGAGGATGTGTATAGATTACCGGTAGTTGAATAAAGTTACTATCAAGAATAAATATCCATTGCCGAAGATTGATGATTATTCGATCAGCTTCAGGGTGCCAGGGTGTTTTCGAAAATTGATTTGAGATCGGGCTACCATTAGTTGAATATTAGGGCGTCTGATGTTCCTACGACAGCCTTTCGGATGAGGTATGGGCACTATGAATTTCTGGTGATTTCCTTTGGGTTGACTAATGCTCCAACAACCTTTATGGACTTGATGAATCAGGTTTTCAAGCCTCATATGGACTCTTTCATAATCGTGTTCATTGATGACATTCTTATATACTCCCGCAGTCAGGAAGAGCATGAGCAGCACTTCCGTATAGCGCTCTAGACGTTGAGAGATAATCAGTTGTATGCAAAGTTTTCAAAAGGTGAGTTCTGGTTGGATTCAGTAGCCTTGTTGGGTCATATCGTATTAGCAGAGGGTATTCAGGTCTAAGAAGATAGAGGCAGTCAAGAACTGGCCTAGACCCACTACAGCCACGGAAATCAGGAGCTTCTTGGGTTTGTATCGTCGTTTTGTGGAGGGTTCTCACCCATAAAAGACCCAATGACTAAATTGACTCAGAAAGGTGCCCCATTTAAATGGTTGGACGAGTGCGAGGAGAGCATCTAGAAGCTCAAGACAACCTTGACTTCAGCTCCGGTGTTGGTATTACCATCAGGTTCGGGTTCTTTCACGGTATATTGTGATGCTTCCCGTGTAGGACTTGGAGCAGTATTGATGCAGGATGGCAGGATGATTGCATATGCGTCTCGACAGTTGAAAGTCCATGAGAAGAATTATCCTGTCCATGACTTAGAGTTGACAGCCATTGTTCATGCATTGAAGATTTGGAAGCACTATCTCTATGGTGTGACGTGTGAGGTTTTCACAAATCATAGTCTTCAGTACTTGTTCAAGAAAAAGGATCTTAATTTGAGGCAACAGAGATGGTGAGAGTTACTGAAAGATTATGATGTCACTATATTGTATCATCCAAGGAAGGCCAACGTGGTGGCCGATGCATTGAGTAGAAAGGTAGTGAGTATGGGTAGCCTTGCATTTATTCCATTCGGTGAGAGACCGTTGGCTTTAGACGCTCAGACTTTGGCTAATCAGTTCGTGAGGTTGGATATCTCGCCCAGAAGTGTACTAGCTTGTACAGTCGCTCGGTCTTCTTTATTTGAACGTATCAGAGATCGGCAGGATGATGACTCGTATTTGATGGTCCTTAGGGACACAGTTTGGCACGGTTGTGCCAAGCAGGTTATAGTTGAAGATAATGGTGTTTTGAGGATGCAGTGTCGTATATGTGTGCCTAATGTTGATGGCCTTTGTGAGTTGATCCTTGAGGAGGCTCACAGTTCTAAGTATTCTATTCATCCAGGTGCAGCCAAAATGTACCAGGACTTGAGGCACTATTATTGGTGGAGAAGGATGAAAAAGGACATTGTTGCTTATGTGGCTCGTTGCTTAAATTGTGAACAGGTAAAATACGAGCATCAGAGACCCGGTGGTTTGCTTCAGCAGATAGAGATTCCTGAGTAGAAGTGGGAGCGTATAACTATGGACTTCGTTGTTGGCTCCCACGGACTCAGAGGAAGTTCGATGTCGTTTGGGTTATTGTGGATAGGCTGACTAAATTAGCGTACTTCATTCCTATGGAAAGTACTTATACTTCAGAGCGATTGGTAGAGATATATATTCAGGAGATTGTTCACCTTTATGGTGTGCCCGTGTCTATCATTTCTGATCGAGGTACGCAGTTTACCTCGCACTTTTGGAGGGTAGTTCAGTGTGAGTTGGGTACCCGAGTTGAGTTGAGTATAACATTTCATCCTCATACGGACGGGCATTCCGAGCGTACTATTCAAATTTTAGAGGATATGCTCCGCGCTTGTGTTATTAACTTTGGAGGTTCTTGGGATCAGTTCGTGCCGCTAGCAGAGTTTACCTATAATAATAGTTATCAGTCGAGCATTCAGATGGCTCCATATGAGGCATTATATGGTAGACAGTGTAGATCGCCAGTTGGATGGTTTGAGCCGGGAGAGGCTCGGTTATTGGGTACAGACTTAGTGCAGGAGGCCTTAGATAAGGTCAAGATTATTCAGGAGCGACTTCGTGCAACTCAGTCTAGGAAAAAGAGTTATGTCGATCATAAGGTTCGAGATATAGCATTCATGGTGGGAGAGGGAGTATTTCTTCAGGTATCACCCATGAAGGGTGTTATGAGATTTGGGAAGAAGGGTAAGTTGAGCCCTAGGTATATCAGACCATTTGAGATTCTTGAGAGAATGGGGGAGGTAGCTTATAGACTTGCGTTGCCTCCAGGGTTATCCTCAGTTCATTCGGTATTCCACGTGTCTATGCTCTGAAAATATCATGGTGACCTGTTCCACGTGTTAGATTTTAGCTCTGTCCAATTGGACAAAGATTTGACTTATGAGAATGAGCCGGTAGCCATTTTAGACCGGCAGGTTCGTCAGTTGAGGTCTAAGAGTTATCCTTCAGTTCGAGTGCATTGGAAAGGTCAGCTCGTTGAGGCAGCTACTTGGGAGTCCGAGTCGGACATGCATAGTAGATATCCACACTTGTTTGCCAATTCAGGTAATTTTCTATGTCCGTTCGAGGACGAACGTTTGTTTTAGAGGTGGAGAATGGATGACCCAAGGGGTCATTTTATGAATTAAGACTCCGTTCTAGGCTTATTAGCCATAAAATATTAATTTAATTACCTCGATTTGCGTGTGCAGTCCAGGCGTGAAACCGGAAAGCTTTTATGTGAAAATATGAGGAAAAAAATTCCTAGAGTTAAATTTTGGTTTTAATTGACTTTGGTCAACATTTTGAGTAAACGGACTCGGATCTGTGTTCCGATGATCCCAGGAGGTCCGCAATAAAATATGGGACTTGGGCGTATGCCCGGAATTGAATTCCGAGGTCCCTAGCCTTAGAAATCAATTTTTGAAAGAAATTATTTTGCTGAATTATTAATAAAATGAAAAAATAAATTAATGTTTGAAACCATTTGTATCGGGCCCATATTTTGGTTCCGGAGCCCGGTACAGAGTTGTTATAATATTTAAGTACTATTTGCAAAATTTGGTGAGAATCGGAGTTAATTTGACGTGATTCGGACATCCGGTTCATAAATAGTGAAAGTTAAGTGTTCTTAAGAAAAATGATGAGTTTTGAGGCTAAATTCATAGTTTTACACGTTATTTTCATGATTTGATCGCACGAGCAAGTCCGTATGATATTTTTAGACTTGCGTGCATGTTTGGTTTAGAGCCCCGAGGGCTCGAGTGAGTTTCGGGGTGTTTTGAACTAGCGAAAGTTGGTTGTTTTGCTGTATCTGGTGCCCAGTGAATTAGTGCATCGCGATCGCGTTACTCCTACCGCGATTGCGTAGTGTAAAATTTCACTGGGGTAATTTTGTTCTATGCGTACGCGGAGCTCAGGACGCGAACGCGGAGCACTGGTGGGCTAAAGCTTCGCGAACGCATCCGGGCCACGCGAATGCACTGTGTAGTGGGCCTGGTGGAGGGGAACCCATCTGTTCTATGCAAACGCTCCTGGTGGGCCGCGAATGCGAAGGCCACTGATCCAGAACACTATGCGAAGGTGGCAGGTCCATCGCGAACGCGATGAAGGCCTGCCCAGTCATATAAAAACAGTTTTAAAAACGGGCAAAACCCTTTTCTTCATATTTTTCGAACTACAAAGACCTAGAGGCGATTTTCTTCACACAAATTCATCCCCAAAGCATAGGTAAACAATTCTAAACTCTTCTCTTTCAATTACCCAATGTTTTTCATCACTTTTCAATCAAAAACTTAGAATTTTCATGGTAGAAATTGAGGGTTGGGTAGAATTAGGGAATTTTGTAAAAATTGAATCTTTACCTCGAATTGGGGTCGGATTTCGAAACTAATTGCATATTCGGTCTCGGGGGTGAATGGGTAAACGTAATTTGGTCCGAACCCCGAGTTTGGACCAAGCAGGCCCCGGGTCGGGTTTTAACTTTTTTTTAGAAAACTTAGGAAAAATCACAATTTTCAGTAAAGTTACTTCCTTTAGCATTAATTAATGTATTAAGATAATTATGATCAGATTCAGGTGTGTTGGAGGTGAATTCGAAAGAAAGCTATAATTGAGCAGTGAGTGGCCTACGGAATTGAGGTAAGTATTGTGGCTAACCTTAGCTTGAGGGAATAGGTATTGTGAGACTACTTGTTACCTGTTTGTTTGCTAAATCTAATGTATAAGTGAGGTGACGAGTACCTATACGTTGTGGTCAGGTCATACCATGCGAGTAAATACTATTTCTTGTTATTTTGGTTGTTTTAAAGTCTATCATCTGTGATTAATTGTGGTTAGTGAAATGTTGAGAGATTAGTATCCGGTTACACCGAGATGATTATTATTTGAAATATTGAGTTGAGACTGAAATGATAAATGATGATAGTAACCATGATGAAATATTGATTTCTTGTGAAATCCTTTTTAGAATATTGAGTTGAGATTGAAATATTATTTGGTGATGGAAATTATGAAGAAATACCGTTTCTTTGTGAAATTCCTTTTTATATGTTATTGGTGATTTAATTATATTATGAGGAAGAGTGTAAAGCACAAAGGGTGATGCGGTGCATGATTTGATTATATTGTGAGGAAGAGAGTACAGCACGAAGGGTGATGCCGTGCATGATGTGTTTGTAATGTGAGGAAGAGAGTAAAGCACTAAGGGTGATGTCGTGCATTCAATTTATTATAATCTGGTGAGGATGAGAGTAAAAGCACGAAGGGCGATGCCGTGTATTATATTTATTATTTGGTGAGGCTGAGAGTAAAAGCACGAAGGGTGATGCCGTGCAAGTTCCATTTCTATTATTAATCGCTCATATTATTGTTGATCACTGTCTGATTCTGTTTTGTTGGTTTTCTCTCTCTTTATGTTAAAAATTCCCCATCGCATCCTCCCTCCCCATTAATTGTTGTTTACATTCCTTAATTGCTATTATTAATGTTAGCATGATTTCGTTGTCCAGGTTTTATGTGGTGTCTTGTCCTAGCCTCGTCATTACTTCGCCGAGGTTAGGCTCGGCACTTACTCAGTACATGGGGTCGGTTGTACCGATACTACACTCTGCACTCTTTTGTGCAGATCCAGGTACCGTCCAGAGTTAGGAGACTTTAGTAGCTGATTTTCATCGTTCGGAGACACGAGGTAGATCTGCCGGCGTCCGCAGATTCCTAGAGTCTTCTCTTAGTTTTATAGAGACTGTTTTATTACACTCAAAACAGATACATTATTTCTTTCAGCCCATTAATTGTAGTATTCTTAGTAGTTCGTGAATTATGACACCAGACCTGAGGTAGTTTTATAGTTATATATTTAGTTCGTGGCTCGGTTTATTCATTCATTTATTATTGTATTCGTGAAGGCGTGCATTGGAAATTGTTAGATGTAGTTTATTTTTAGATTTTCTTATTGTGTTAAATAAATATTTAAAAGAAAAGAATCAAGTTCTAACATTGGCTTGCCTAGCAAGTGTGGTGTTAGGCGCCATCACGATCCCTACGGTCGGGAATTTGGGTCGTGACATCTTTGTAGAGCCCGAGTGCACGGAATACCTAAAAGTGTGAGCCTCGGTCATGATTCTTTCCCGGAGACCATCCAAATTTGGAACATATAGTCTCCCTTGGTACCTTAGTGTACCATCATCCATGCCAAGAGAAAAGGCCATGGTCATATATTTATGAATACCCTCCTTCAGTTGTACCAACAATGGACCGTTATATTGCTTCTCCTTGACTTCCACCACAAGCGACGATTCAGGCCTATTTTGCATAATCACCCCTCCTTCTCTAGGTTCCGTAAGACGAACTCCCAAAATTGCCAACCGATGAACCTCCTTGGCCAACAGCCTTTGATATGGCCCCAAGTGAGCCAAACTACCCATAAATCCCCTGATGATATAGGATATCAATGTCGTAATCCTTGAGCAACACAAGCCATCTTCTATGCCTCAGATTCAATTCCTTTTGTTTGAAAATATATTGAACGCTCTTATGGTCCATGAATATTTCTACATGGACCCCATACAAATAATGACGTCAAATCTTCAATGCAAATACCACCGACGCAAGCTCTAAGCCATGCGTTTGATAGTTTTTTTCATGATTCTTGAGTTGCCTAGAAGCATAAGCTATCACCTTTCCATGTTGCATTAATACACACCCAATCCCGATTATTGAAGCATCACAATATACCACAAACCTATATGTCCCCTCTAGTAGAATCAACATCGGTGCCATAGTTAATTTTGATTTCAACTCCTGGAAGCTCCTTTCACAAGCATCTGACCATTGGAACTTAACCGCCTTCTGCGTCAATTTAGTCAACGGAGAGGCAAGAGTAGAGAACTCCTTCATAAACTTCCTGTAATATCCAGCTAAGCCCAAGAAACTGCGAATCTCAGTTGGGGTACTAGGTCTAGAACAATTCTTCACAGCTGCAATCTTCTGAGGATCAACCTTAATTCCTTCTCTAGAGACGACATGACCCAAAAACGTGACAGATTCAAGACAAAATTCACATTTCTAAAACTTCTCATACAACCGATGTTGATACATGGTTTGCAAAACCAACCTGAGATGATCGACATGGTCCTCTCGACTGCGTAAATATACAAGGATATCGTCAATAAACACTATCTCAAAAAAGTCGAGGAACAGCTTGAAAACTCGGTTCATATGATCCACGAAAGCTGCCAGGGCATTTGTTAGCCCAAAAGACATTACTAGAAATTCAAAGTGCCCATATCGGGTCCTGAAAGTTGTTTTTGGAATATCCTGCTCTCTTATCTTCAATTGGTGATACCTAGATCTTAAATCAATCTTGGAAAAGTACTTAGCACCCTGCAATTGATCAAACAAGTCATTTATCCTTGGCAATGGGTACTTATTTTTTATTGTAACCTTGTTGAGCTGCCAATAGTCAATACACATTCTTAGTGACCCATCCTTCTTTCTTACTAATAGAACCGATGTGCCCCAAGGCGACACACTTGGCCGAATGAAACCTTTCTCTAACAAATCCTTCAATTGTTCCTTTATCTCCTTCAATTCTGCTAGTTCCATTTTGTAGGGTGGAATAGATATAGGTTGCGTGCCCGACATCACATCAATCCCAAAATAAATCTCCCTATCTGGTGGAATCCCATGGAGCTCATCCGCAAATACCTCCGAAAATTCACTCATAACCGGCACGGACTCAAGTGTAGGTGCCTCAACATCAGTATCCATAACCCAGACCAAATGGTAAATATACCCCTTGTTAATCATCTTCGTGGCCTTAAGGTAAGAAATAAACCTACCATTCGGCATCACATCATCCCCCTTCCATTCAATCACTGACTCATTTGGAAATTCAAACCTAACGGTTCTGGTTCGACAGTCAAGCTTGGAAAAACATGAATAAAGTCAATCCATCCCCATTATTACATCAAAATCAACCATCCCCAATTCAAAGAGATCGGTCATGGTGTCCCGACCATGCATTGTGATAACACAATCCCTAACCTGCACGGCCACAATAGACTCACCAACTGGGAGTAGATACATGAAGTTGTTCCAGTTCTATCCCAAATTCCATAGCAACATAAGGAGTGACATATGACAAAGTGGAACTGGGATCAATAAGGGCATATACATCATGGCATTGGACAGTCAATATACATGTGACGACACCTGGAGAAGCCTATGAATCCCGACGCCTCCGCATAACATAAAATGTGTTGGGTCCTCCCAAACTCTGTGCACCACGCTTTGCGGGTGCTCGGGTGCCTAGAGCTGGAGGAGGTGTTGTGGATGTAGTAGCTGCAGAACTAGGTGGTTGCGCCGCACCCCTTCCCATGATCCGACGGGACGAGCGGTAATCCAACTGAATGTGACCCCCCACACCATACCCATAGCATATAGGTAGGTCCATGAAGCAGACCCCAAAATGCATCCTCCCACACTTAGGGCATGGGGGCCTCTGCTGCTGCTGGAATCTCCCTTCGGGCCGACCCTGATGGTGGGGTCCCTTGTTGCCCTCACTGGGCCCGGATGGTGGTGCACTCATCGAAGACTGCACGAATCAATGAGATGGCCTTGATGACCCTCCCCTAAATGCTTACCTACCACCACCAATAGAACCACCCAAGTTGCCCGTAGTCCGGGCCTTGCTGCTACCCTCACGCTCCCTTCTATTTCTCAATTTACAGTCCTTTGTAGCTTGAGAAAAGGCCACCATCTTCTCGTAATTCATATCCGAATTCAAGGAAGTTTTAGCGGCCTCATTAATAACCGAGGGGCTAAGGCCCTGCATAAACCGGCGCACTCTACCCGCCATAGTGGGCAACATGTGAATGCATACTTGGACAGGCACGCTAACTCCATATAGTATTCCCACACATTCATGTTACCCTGCTTCAGGCTCTCAAACTCAGCGGCACGGCCGCCTTAGTCTTGGCAGGCAAGAAATGATCCATAAAGGCATTGGTGAACTCACTCCACCTCGTTGGAGGGCTCCCCTCCTCACAGGACTCCTCCCACATTTCAAACCAATAATAGGCGACTCCTTTCAGGAGGTAGGAGGACAACTCCACTCTCTCCGTCTCAGTGGAACGCATAACTCGGAGGGTCTTGTGCATCTCATCAATGAAGTACTGGGGGTCCTCCTTAGGATCAGTACTTTTGAACACTGGAGGAATCTGCTCACCCTAGAACTAGCGGAATCCCCTGGGTGACTAGAAGAAGTGGGTGAAACATTTGATCCTTGAACCTGGGAAGCCACTATCTGAGCCAACATATGTCTGGCTCCCTGAAGATCCCCATCAGATACACCGAGACCGAAAACTGGGGCTGGAGGTGGAACTGGAATATCAGTTGGAGGGACCATTGCACCATCAGTAGGTGTAGGAACTTGTGTAGTCTGAGTAGGAATAGTAGATTCAGGAGGCATGGTAATTGGGGGAATATCCTCACCCCTCGGGTGCTCACCTGCATCATCAAATACAGAATCAACTGCCACTCCTAGGATGACATCGACTCCTTGGTCAACTCTTGCTTTCTTCCTAGGCGCCATGCACTGAAAGTTAGAGCAAAGCACGAGTTAAAGGAGAAACAATCTTACAATCAGCTTTATTGCACGATCTAGAACATCAATTCCTAAATGCCCAAGTAGCCTCCTAATTATAGATGTGGTCAACAGCACACCGATAAGATGAATTCTAATAGACACGGCTCTGAGACATCCTAGGACACTTTAAAACCTTAGGCTCTGATATTAAGTTTTTCACGCCCCGACCATGGGGAGCGCGACCGGCGCTCAACCGAGATACTCCGGTCGAGCAAGCCTGTACAATACCTCCTACCCAACTCACCCTTAAATAAGAGAAGATATATTTATATCATTAAGTAAACATTGAGTGGATTCCATGAACAATTCCAATTCCATTACCATTAGTCACTTCATTTTATAATCTCAAAATACATACACAATCATAGTTAAAGTGATTCAAATACAATAAGGCTAGTTTGACTTTCCCAACACCCATATACAACCCACATTGTGTCTACGGAGCCTCTACGGATACTAAATACTATGATAATGCTGGAAACAAGGCCCCGACTATACCTCAAAATATAATACACGTGGGACGAAAGATACACGACCCCAAATGAAGTGGGGCTCACTAAATCTGCTAAGAAGAGATGTACTGCTATCACTGGCCAATTCCCTCCACCGTGGAACCACTTGCATCCATTAAAGATGCAGCGCCCCCGGAGACAGGGACGTTAGTACATGTCGAATAGTACTAGCATGAAAACCAAGCACTTATGCAAGGACTTGGAAATACAACATGAATATGATGAGTCATGGTAACAATAAAGGCTTAGTCAGCCGTTAAAGCCAAAGCAAGTTTATTAAGAGCTTTCCTTAATTCATTACACAGTTCCGAAAATCCTAGAACCTTCGATCTATTTATAGACATAGCAAAATTGAACACAAATTAGGAAGATATTCATGGTTTCAGCTCATTCGAGCATTTTATCAAACATTAGGTGTGCGAATTCGATTACAAGGTTCTTCCACAAGATTTTCTTCACTCCTCAACTAATTCAATACAAAGGCTTTACTCATACTAGTTCAATCATCTTCCCACCATCCTCAAAGCTACATGCATGCACAAATAACAACTCTCATACCCAAGATTCATACTCCCAATTACCCATCTTCTACCTAAACTCGAAATTGAAGACTAGGGTTAGAACCTTAGCTCTTGAATGAAAATCTTGTGAGATTTCTTGTTGAATTTCAAAGCTTGGACAAGATGTTGATGAACAAAGCACTTGAGGCTTACTTCTCTCACTATAGAACACTCCCCTCTTGTCTCTAAAATGAAAGGTTTTGCCTTAAAACGAGCCCCAAGGGCTTTTAATCAAAATATGGTCGGGTAAAAAAATCAGAAAAATGAAGCCCTGACACAGATCTGTGGTCGCATATGCGATCGCATAAAGCTTCTACGGTCTGCAAAATGAACCGCAAAATGGCCCTCCGGAATTAGGTTTTTCTGCTTCACTACCGGTCTGCGATCGCATAATGCGCCGCAGAACATCCTCCAGAATTTTTTGTGTTGGGATATGCGATGGGTATGTGGGCCGCATAATGGACCGCATAATGATCCATACACTTGCTCAGATTTTTGCTTATCAGGTCTGCGACCGCAGAAACGCCCTGCACTTCCAAAAATTTTCTTCAACTACCCAACGCACTGTTCAACCCGAAAAGTGTGAACACGTAAGTCTATCCGGGCGTCACGAAACCCCCGGCGACACGGGTCCTTGCACACTCTTAGCTTCCTGAATAGTCAAACTGCTAAGGACTTAGAGGTAGTGCCACAACTATATACTCCCTTGAGGTGACAACAGCAAATGGCCAACAGATGTATAATCACAAAGTGTGTCACTAAAGTCAAATGAAAAACTAGTGGCATAGACTTAGAAGACAAGTTAAGATTACTGAATATAGGTAGCTGTGATATAGTACTGCCAAGTCCATGGAAAAGTTGCTAAGGAAAGGACAGGCACTTCTGACTCATTTTTTCACTATGGAAAGCAAGAAAAACCATTGAGGAGATTCTTGGGTCTTATAGGATACTATAAAAGATTTGTTAAGAACTATGGGAATTTGAATAAATATCTGACCGCACTAAGTAAGAAGAAATGTTTTTTAGTAGGACAAGAAGCAGGAGAAGCTTTTATTCAGTTGAAACAGGCTATGAACAATACTCATATGCTAGCAATGCTAGATTACACTAAGAGCTTTATTAGTGAGACTGATGCTAGAAACCGTGGCATTGAAATTGGGTTAATACAAGAGAACAAACTCATAGCTTACTACAGCAAGACCCTAGTACCAAGGCCTCTAGGCAAGTATGTACACGAGAAGGAATATATGGCTATCATTGCAGCCATAGACAAATGGAGACATTACATTCAAGGGGGGCATTTCATCATCAATACTGATCACTTCAGCCTCAAGTACTTGATGGAGCAAAAGATAACTAACAGAAGGGCCTTACAAAACTATATTGGGATTGACTATGAGATCCAGTAAGGGAAGGGGGTTGAGAATAGATTTGCAGATGCACTCTCCAGGGTTCCAGAAGAGCATGGTGAAGTGAATGCCATTACTGGTATACAACCTACATGGATGGGGGATAGAGAAGAGCTATGAGGATGAAACCCAAGCACATTACCTCATTACTGCTTTGTTAGTAAATCCAAATGCACAACCTGATTACAGCATTTTTCAGGAATATTGAGGTTCAACGGTCAGGTCTATGTTGGGAAAACTGTAGCACTTAGACAGTAAATCCTAGGTACCGTTAGAGTTTTGCCCTGAATTTCTAATTTATTTGAACTCTTTTTTTTTTAAGGAATGGAAAAAGACTCCTAAAATGATTGAATCTCCTTAATATGTCTTATCCTTTTCTTGGAAGACAAATTTTGCACATCTATATATTAATGATCTCTACTTCTCACAAGAGCACAAAAATATACACAGTATAATCATTAAAAAGTTTTGTTTAGAGGGAGATTTTTCTCTCAATAGTTTTTCTTCTTTTATATTAGTTTTATCATATGTAGGTCAATTGACCAAACCATTATAAACTATTATATATGCTTAGTTTAGAATATTTTTCTTTTGTCGTCATGATTTATCGTCCATCAAACTTTGTATTGTTAGTTTTCGCATGCACCATGTTATTTCGATCCCAATACATACTTCTATTCTTCAGCAATAAGAGGACACTAAGGCTAACAAGGAACCTTAAAAAGACTGCAACTATACTTTTTCTGGCCTGCGATGAAGAAGGATGTGCAAGAATTTGTATCAACTTAAAAAGATTTTCACTAGTGCTTTCTGGTAGCACATACTCAAAGCAGCTGAGACTATCCGTCTTGCTGGATTAGTAGATATTGTTTTTGTTTTTAATTTACATTTTCCAATTGTTGAATTCAGTAGATAAATTTCAATAGTTAAGGTGTTGTTTGGAAATTTGTTAAACTTTTGATTGTAATTTTTATTACAGAGTTGTTGTAATATAGTTAAGTTGTTGCTTAAATTTGATTGAATTCCATTACATGTTGCTTCCTTGGCCGTTGTCGGTTCCTCAGCTCCTCCTCCTCCCACTACCTCCAAACAACTAACAGATGCTTAAACATCCCTTTAAATAATATTAACTAAACAACTTGAGTATGTTTAAATATTTTTGGGTTGTTTGAACTAAACAACCTGAGGCTTGGACAGTAGAATTACTTTAATGTTTCAAGAGGAAGAGGAAGAGGAAGAGGATGAAAGAAAAGTTGATTTTTTTTTTTTTTGGATGTTTTGATTCTTGCCCCCGATAATTAGACCGCAATTTTATAATTAGACCGCAGACTCATTTATTTAACTTTGACCTAGTCAAAGTCCCAAATTCTTTATTAAAAGAAGGGACTGAGAGGGTCTGTAAGAAAACTTGTTTAACATTTGTTTGAAGTGACACTTTTTTATTATTAGTAAATCTTCTAATTTGCTTGGTCTTGTTTGATCAGATACAGAGTTCGAGGAAGAAGGAATTTCAACAAGAGTCCGGAACCTAATTATTGTTTGTTTTGACAAGTGTGACATAAATAGATTAAAAAAAAGAGTTATCAAACTATATATAACGCGATTTTAAATAGCGCTATACTTTAACGGTATTTTGGCCGTTAAGGTATAGCGCGGTTTAAAACCGCACTATACATATATAGCGCACATAAATACAGCGCTATGCTGACACGATGGGACGGAAAGGCATAACGCACAGTTATTCCGTGCTATATATGTATAGCGCATATATTAACCGTGCTATACCTGTTTGTGGGCCCATCAATAAGTTAACTGACATAACAATAATTCAAATGGGTATAACTTTCAAAGAGCGTTATACATAAAAAATTTCAACCCCCGAGCTAGCTATTTCCTTACATAAAGGAGTTAGGATTTTACGAAAATGCATTCAAAAAATATTCTACCTCCCATTCAAACTTTTCTTCTTGTTAAATTCTCAAGCATTTTTTCATAATGTCTGAAGAGTGAAGAATAAGAGTTTCATTATATTGGAGGGGGGGGGGGGGGGGGGGGGGGGGGGGTGTGGTGGGGAAAAACTCTGTGGGGGACAAATTTTCTCNAGTAACCGAAAGATATCCGTATTCCGTCACTCCGCAAGGGGTTGCTTTTTACGCGGAGTTTAACATCGACGATGATGAAACTTTGAGGGATTTTCTGAGGACACCGGATGAATACCGAAAATTTCTTGTAATCAAAATGTTGGATATGTACGTCAAGGTCGAAGACGTTCCCAACAATGAGGTTTCTCATAGTAGGGATAACCCCCAGTCATCGGGTGGTTATTCTGGAGCATTTTTTGCCGGACAGGTTCCGGATGAAAGAGTTTGCCTTGATTTAAACTTATCACCGTGGGCGAATGAGCAGAAATAATTTTTCTCCTGCTTTACATAATCCACAAGACGAGTGGTAAACTTCAAATTTCCTTTGTGTTACGATGTATATTTTTGTTGTATTGAATTTGTATTAACGCTCATATATTCCACAGAGGGTACCAGTCGGATATGAATTTTACAACTTATGAACTCACGCATAGTTGGAATATGCCTAGTTTTGGTGTGTTGGATCATGGTGGTCCATCCGGGAGTCATCACCAACATGAAAATATTCATCATAGAATGTCATCACATTACGACTTGTAAGTGAAGTGATACAGCTATATGGAAAGTATTTATTAATTTCAGTAGCATATTATTTTGTTGTTTGTGCAGTGAAAACGAGCAAGTTGAACCACCTGTCCTCACTCAATTGCCCGAAGACGACGTATTAAATCGGGATATGGCAGTACACAGAGTGAGGAAGAGAATAGTGATTACGATAACAATGCCGATGAATCCGGAGACGAGACACCATTCCCTCGTGAGGATGGTGATGAGGAGGATGATAATGAAGGACTTGATTTGATGAGGGAGTATGCTCCATCCCCCCCCCCCCCCCCCCCCCCCCCCTAGACGAAGAGTGTACGACTCCCAAGTGTCGTTTCATTCAGTCCCTACCTTGATAACTTGACAAGTATGCCGGATGTGGAAGCTCTGACAAGGGGTTTGATGAAATTCGGACAGCAATGTGGGACGAGTCTAGACCAACGGTGCTGGCAAAGGGCATGCTTTTTCCTGATAAAGCGCGTGTAAGCAGGGCTTGTAAAATGCACAACGTAAAAGAGTGTCGTGAGATGCAGGTATGGGAGTCAAGTCCGGATGCATACAAGGTTGTTTGCTGCAGGTGGTTTACGCCATGTCATTGGATGTTGCATGCGAGCAAGAAGAAGATATGTCTGTGAAAAGTGGGTAAATACATTCCCACCCACACATGTGAAATGGGCACATTCAACGGGAATCACTTCAACTTGGATATTGACTTGATTTCTCTTATCCTTATTCCACACCTCGAAGCGTCCATAAGGTATAAAATCCAAGAGTGCATTACATCAGTCCACCAGGAATATAGCCATACCATTACCAAAAGAAAGTCATTTCTCGGGCGCAAACGTGCGTTTGAAATTGTTTATGGTAACTGGGATAAGTCATTTGCACCTCTACCAAAGTACATGGCCGCACTGCAGCACTTTAACCCCGGGACGTTTGTTGAATTGAAGCTTGAGCGGAGTCCGGGAAAACCAGAATATTTATTCAATTACGTGTTATGGGCGTTTAAACCAGCATTGTCGGCCCGTAATATCCATAGACGACACTCATATCTATGGAAAGTACGATATAAAGTTGTTGATAGTCGTTGCAGTAGATGCTAATGGACAAATATTTCCTCTAGCTTTTGCTGTTTGTGCCAATGAAAGCCAAGAGACGTGGACGCTGTTTTTGAACCATTTGAAAGAGCACGTGTCAAACAGCGTTTTGGTATTTGTCTAATATCTGATCGGCACGGTGGTATCTTAAGTTCCGTGGAGAACTTGCCTATATGGAAAGAACCTTATGCCTACCACCGTTACTATGTGAGGCACTTTAAGGCCAATTTTCAGAAAGCATATCCTAACAAGGATCTGCATGATCTAATATGGATGGCAGCAACAGACCACCAACAGCATAAATTCCGGAGGCACATGGAATCTATCAGGCAGGAAGACGAGGAAGCCTATCATTGGTTACTGCGACATCACCCTGAAAAGTGGACTTTGCATGCGGATGGTGGCAGAAGATGGGGAATTCTAACTACAAACGTGTCAGAGTCTTGCAACGAGTTATTGAAGTCGGCAAGAGGATTTCCAGTCACTGCCATGGTGCGGATGTCGTTCAAGCAGATGGCGGAGAGGTTTGTTGAAAGGTCTGCAGCTGCAACGTCATTGATGGAAAGGGGTGTTGAATTTATGCTAGTGCCGATGAAGAGATTTGAGAAATACATGCGGCGAGCACATTGGCATTCATTTTTGCAGTATGATAACGAAAGAAATGTTTTTGAAGTTCGCACCGCTATCCATCAAAATCGGGGGAATAATGTACATACTGTAAATGAATCTACAAGGTTATGCTCTTGTAGGAAATGGTCCATCTACCACATGTCTTGCTCACATGCCATCAAGTGCTTTCAACGTGTTGGTTTAGGTATAAACAACTAGGTTGATCAACAATATATTATTGCTGCTTACTTAAACACCTATAGTGGGCAGTTGTAGCCAGTGGGTGCTGAGCATTATTGGCCTTCGGAACCATTTAAAATGGTGTGTAACAAGTCCTATTTACGTCGAATACATGTGTAGAAGAGAACGCGTATACGGAACCAAATGGATGTTAGTGATACCGTTTATGCGCACAAATGTGGTATATTCTCGCAAACAGGACACGACCGTCAAAAATGTCCTTCGGCTGGTTTGGGTGGCAATAGTAATCAAGCTCGTGGTTGGTGTTCTTTAATGTGCCCAACTATCAATGAGTTTATGTTGTAATAATTAGTTGTTTTGTTTATGTTGCAAGATGTATCAAATAAAATTATATTTGTTAATTATGATTTGAACTCTTCCATTTCAGTTTTTAAATGATAATTAAAAAAATTATAGTAAAGAAGAACTGAAAAAAACATTGAAATTTCATAACACAAGATTTCAAGAGAAAAAAGCACAACAACCATGTAACGACCTAGTCGGTCGTTCCATAGAACCTGCATTATTATTATTGTTTTTGCCTTGTCATAGGTTGTTTATACTATTTATGATGTGTTAGAGTCGGTTGGCTCGGGTTCGGAATGGTTGTAGTGAGAATTGAGACACTTAGTCTCTAAAAATAGCTTTATAGTTGGAAAAGTCAACTTAGGGTTAAATTATTGGTAAACGACCTCGAAATGCAGATTTTATGGCTCGGATAGCTTCGTTAGGTGATTTTGGACTTAGGAGTGTGTTCAGAATATTTTTGTGATGTCCGGTGTAGAATTAGGCTTGAATTGGCGAAAGTTAGTTTTTGGCGATTTTCGGTCGGCAGTGGAAAATAGGCTATCGGGGTCGGAATGGAATTGCGACAGTTGGAAAGGGTTTGTAATGTCATTTTGGATACGTATGCAAGATTTCAGGCCAATCGGAGTTGTTTTGGATAGTTTCGGCGTCGTTGATGGAATTTAGGAATTTCAAAGTTCATAGGCTTGAATTTGATGTGATTTTGGTGTTTTGATGTTGTTTTTGGTGTTTCGAAGGCTCGACTAAGTTCGAATGATGTTATGAGACGTGTTGGTATATTTTTTGAGATTTTCGAGGGCCTCGGGTGGATTTCGAAAGGTTAACGGATCAATTTAGACTAGAAGAAAAGTTGTTGTATTTTTTCACAGCAGCATGAACAGTAACTCGGGTGAATACTAACTCGGGTGAACAGTAACTCGAGTGAACACTAACTCGGGTGAACAGTACTCGGGTGAACAGTAAAACGCGTGAACAGTATTTAAATAAACCCTTCGCGACTATTAAACCCTTTTACACCATTTTTGAACGGAAAAAAAAGAAGCTTTGAGGCGATTTTGAAGAGAGGAAATCATTGTTCTTCATTGAGGTAAAGATTTTGGACCCTAAAACTCGATTATTTTTTATTAAGAAACAAAATATCAGTGTTTAATTCATGAAAATCAGTAGAAAAAGGTGGAGTTAGGGCTTAAGATTATGAGACCTTCTAGGGATGATTTGAGGGGTCAAACGAACTCCGATCTTCGAGTTCTTTATATGTACGGACTCGTGAGATGATGAAGAATATTTTGGTATAAAAAATTTCGAGTTCCGAGACGCGGGCCCAGAGGTCAGGTTTTGGCTAATTTCGGGTTTTGTGCTAAAATTGGTATTTTTCAATTGGGATTCATTCCCTTAGCATAATGTGATGAGAAAAATCTGATCTTTATATATTTGGAGCACACGGAAGTTGATTCGAGAGGCAAGCGTGTTGCAGAGTATCTTTTCGAGCTAGTTTGAGGTAAGTAATGTCTTTAAATCCTATCCTGAGGGTATGAAACCCCGGACTTTACATCCTTTCACGGATTTGGAGTGACGCACACACTGGATGACGAGTGTGGGGCATGCACGAACTGGAAATTAGAAAAATGTTCCTTTAACTGCTTTTAAAGCAAATGTTTACCAGTATTACTATGATTCGTTATACTTGGGCTGTAAGCCATATTTGGGGCCTAGTGCCGATCTGTTTTAACCCCTTGGGGGCTATTTTTACTGATATTCCTCACTTATTATATTATGATTTTTCACTCAGTCTTTCTTATGAAATTGTTGACACTCCTACTTGATATATTACAATTTCTTGAAATGAAATACTATTTTGGGTCGAGAACCCCGTTTTATTCATGGCCCGAGTGGCATGCTGAGAGTGTCTGACTGAGTGAGGCTGAGGGCCAATATTGTAAGGATGTTATGATATGAGAGAGGCCGAGTTCCTGAGAGTGATTGATGCCATGATTTGGCTTGTTTATAGCGCTTGGGCTATAGGAGCCCCTCCGGAGTCTGTACACACCCCCAGTGAGCGCAAGTACCTACTGAGTGCGAGTGTCGGGTGATGAGTGATTGGGAGGCATGAGTGACTGTGAGGTTGCCCGCGGGGCTGATACTGAGAGATGGTGAGGTGCTGAAGGAAATTGTTACGAGTGATGATTATGGCCCGAGGGGCAGTTTTATGATGATATTTCACTGAGTTTTTACTATGATTCACTTCATTTTTCAAACTGATTTTACTGAGAATTTTACTGAGAAATACTAGAAAATATACTTGTTTCAAAGGATTTCATGGAAACTGGTTTTCGAACTTATGGATACTGTATTGAGACTTGATGCTTTACTATTTTGTGGATTGGTGTTTGTGTTGTGTGTTTCATATACTTCAGACTGTGATTTATTTTCATTACTACTGAGTTGGCGTACTCACCATTACTCCCTGCACCCCTGTGTGCAGATCCAGGTACTGATTCGGAGCAGTAGTCGTCCGAGTTCGTGGTCATCAGTTTCGGGATTTCGAGGTAGTTGTCCAGCGTCCGCAGCTTTTCCATTTCTCCTCTTCATAAAGTACTTAGTATAGGATTCATAGACATTATTATGACATTAGCAGAGTTAGTTTATTTCTTAGATGCTCGTGATCGGTTGACTCCAGTATTGGGGGATTAGTTTAGACTGTTGCATTATGTTATAATTGCTTAAAGACTTAGAGAAAAATGTTAATTGCTTATTTTTCTGATTATTATTGATTTTTGAATTATAATAATAGGACAAAGGTGTAGTAATGTGATGGTTGGCTAGCCTAGTTCCACGATAGGCGCCATCACGGCCTGTTAGGATTTGGTGTCGTGACAAACCATAACACGCAAGGTATATACGTTATGTGTGTTGTCTTGTCGAACTTGAAAAGCTGTCCAACTGACAAAAAGTTGTTTTGTATCCGACAGAAGCATAGCGCGATTATATATTACGTTATGTGTATATATATAACACGGTTAAATACTACGTTATGTGTGTTGTCTTGTCGAACTGAAAAAGTTGTTCGTCTGAGAAAATGTTGTTTTGTATCCGACAGAATCTTTAACACGCAAAGCATAGCGCGGTTATATACTACGTTATGTGTATATATAGCGCGTTTAAATACTATGTTATGTGTGTTTCCTTGCCTATAAATAACGGGCTCATTCTAGTTATTTTCTGCGCTCAACAATAACTAATAGCAAATCTTTCAATAAAAGCAAGGTTTTTTTAACGATGTCACAAATGGCTGAACGTCTTTATGTCCCAAGGTGCGAGTGCGAAAAAAAAAATACATGATGAATAAATTTTGGGATAATGGTGAAGTTGGACGTCGCTACTGGCACTGTATGAACAAGTTTTATAAGGTTCCTGACGAACCTATTTGCAATGTTGAGGTATGGGTTGATGAACCTTGTTATCAGGAATGCTACAAAGAATCTTTGCAGCATCTTCATAATTTGTGGTTAAAATAGTGAGAACGTGAAAGACAACATAAACGAGAACTTACGGAGGTGAAGGCGAAGCTGGAAGAGGTGGAAGGAGAAAAAAATAGGCTGGAAGAAA